>LKEB01000087.1:27979-111011 GCA_003795295.1 Cytospora leucostoma
CCCCAGGCCTGCCATCTGCCCTCTTCCCAGGGCCTTCAAGTCGCTCAATACACTTTGCTTCTCATCCGACTGCGCCATCATCATGGACGTATGCTGATCTTGCCCTCTTCCACTAGCTGCTGTCGACCACACCCCCAAGCCCCACCCTGCCAGCCCAACCCACTCTCTTCCCTCCGACTTCACCGCTCGCTCTTCCCACCACTCTTTCTCCGAGTATCGCCAGCGGTCTCAGCAGTACGGCCCTCTCCAGAAGACATGGGCCCGTCTTGCTGAGGACGGCATAGGAGCTGCCCCTGCCTCTGCCCTTGGGTCAGTCGAGCCCGGCCAGGGTCTCTTCTTCGACCGGGACGAGCTGCCTGCGCGCTTCCGACGCAGCATCCTGTCTGCTGAGGAGATCGATATCATCGAGAGCGGTGGCGCCAGCGCATTCTCTTGAGCACTTTTCAACTCGTGGAGGAGTTGATCACATTTTGCATAAGGAGCATGAGAGAAGCATGGCTATCCAGGACGCGTTAGTAGCACAGGATTGCTTGGAGGAATAAGCTTTGCCGAGCAGACGGCGTCAAGCGATGGAAGAAACAAGGCACAGTGGGCACATGGAGCAGAGAAGCAGAGAAGCACGAAGGCCTCAAGGCAGGACGACTACCATGTCGAAGTGTGCTTCAGCTCGACGGCCCAGACTAGCCTTCCCTTGACGAGGCGTCATGAACGCTACATGGCAGTGCTCGATGGTATCTGCCATCATCACTGCGAAGCACTCCGGCTTTGTTTTCCTATCAATTGGCATCTGTGCACGTTGTATGTCCACATACATATACAGGCGAGCTACAAAGATTAGCCGCGGTATGTACTGATATTGTAGTTAGATTAGTTTAAGGATAGCGTTATGAATCATATGCCCTCCTAGAGGTGGTCATCTGAGCACAATTCCTTATATTTTTATTGATCTGTCGTCACTCACTCGCGAGAAGAATCCTGCAGTAAGCCTAAATATGGATACCTATCACAAAGTAATCCTGAGTACTCCACTGGCAGTGTCCTCCCGTGCTTCCCACTTGGTCTCTGCTCTACTATATGCTCGATCAATTCAGACCTAACCGTCTTTACACGGACGTCCTTGACTGCTATATGCATGCTTTATCACCATTCTGATATGGAGTAGAGATTTCTCAAGGGACTGGACGACTAGCTGGGCTGTATAAAGGATGCTAGATATCAAGAAGCATTTCTTCCGACGAGCTTATCGTAGCTACTATGGGTATAGACCTCGACCGGTATCGCAACCTAGCCCTCGCTATGTTTCTCCTTGAGCCTTGCAAGTTATTATGTTTCCCATTTGGTTATTCACCCATTCGCCCATGAATATCAGCTATGTTTAATCTACTATCGACTCTACCAACACTGAATCTCCGCTACTTACTCGATCGTATAGCGTTACTGCACTTAGACGAGTTGTAGCCTACCTATAGGACTGCGAGTTTCCTCTTTCGGTAGTCAGGTGGCTCGAAGGATAACTCGGCATCAAGCCTAGTAATAAATACACTTTGGGCTATACTACATGCTCCATTTACTTAACCAATACTTTTACTAGAAGTTAGTTCCTCTCTTTATTCTTGATTCCCTTCAAGTCCTCCCCTCTTACCCTCCTCTAATCTCTCCTTGATTAACTTCCCTCCTCCCTCCTGTCTTCCCTCCTCCTGCCGAAGCTAATCTCTTTCCTCCCCCCTTTGTATTTTCCCTCCCCATTAGCCGCTTTACATAAGTTACGACGGAATTGTAGCTATCAATGATGCGGTATGGAGCGAAGGAGATCTAGCAGTCTAGAATTGATTCAATAGACATGTAGAACCTTGGAGGGAAAGCCTTACAATACCTGCAAAGTCTACTCACGACATCTATAAGAAGCGGTAACTAAGCCTACCTCACTGTTCGTGAAAGCCTATGGGGCGGGTTACAATGCTTGATACGAAGTACAACTATCAATGATGAATATGCAGTGTATCCGGGGCTTTTCGAATAATATTATTGAGCGGGCTGCAGGGCAAGTACCCAATAGCAAACAGCACCCAATCCACCAGACCATACTCTCTTTCTCCATTCGACGTTGCTTCAGTAGTATAACTTGTCATATACTTCATTTTAGTATCACAATACCTATATACATATGTGAACAATAGACGGGAGATCCGAAGGAGACAACTAAAGAATGGGCACGAGTGACCGACTATTGTCACATGCATGCTCAACTGGAGATCATACACTCCGAGCCCATCATGTACTCACACAATACAGACCTATCTGCAGTGGAAGTTTGAGAAGAGCCTTCAGGAAGGTCCGCCTTCATGCCCAGGTGGTGGTCACAAGGACATGCATTGACGGCAGGAAGAAGTAAACACCCCAGGCCTCAGAGAACACGATCATCGAAGCCATTGTTCTCTTCAATCATGCTTTAATATAGCGAGCGTTGAACACTGACCACCCAAATGCTGCCATCAGACCCAATAAAATCGGATAAGACCTGGAAACTTGAGATTTGGCTCATCTTTGTCCAAGGTTCAGGGAGAACTTTGGACATACTGCTTCTCACTTTCAGATACCTGGACTGGTACAGGCGCCAGTGCAACTGCAACGATGCACAACACTAGTGATGTTCTCAAGCTTTTCAGCCCTGTGGTAACACCATCTTATTCTGTGCATGATATAGAACACTTTTGCCAGTCCTGCTTCCCAATTATTCCCTTTTCCCACACTGTGTAATCCGCTGGTCTACCAGTGCTTGGGCTATTTCTCCAATCACTGCTCTAGACACACTGGCAGAGAATCCTTCCGCACCAGGTGATCATGATATCATAGATAGTATCAGTACAGTATGTGCCGTTTTATACTTGCGCTATGGATATATGGATGCTGAGGTGTGTGCGGGATGTTCAGGCATCACAATTATGTGGAGGTAGGGCTCGTTTGCCCCGAATGTTATATGTACATTATGGTGTCTACTACCCTATCGGTGGGCAAACTTGAAGCACTCGGTGATTATTGATGTGGAGAATACAGCAAGCAACACATACTAACCGAATCCAGGGCCACGAGCCACCATATGAGCTTTCGGGCTGTACTGTGTAGCACAAGGCTTCAGACGTAAGATTTCTAGTGGCGTCAGTCGATTCAAGTGCCACGAGGCATAGGCAGTTTATTCGTGTGCGGGCCAGCTGTGGGTGTCCGTTAGGAGGGTGTGACAAGGCCACCATGTGAATTCTCCAAGATATTTCCTACCCTGTGGCAATAGGAACATACTCGAGGAGGCATTTGAATATATAGCCAGAGATATAAAACTTCATACACACATCATGATTGGGATGACGGCTAGCTGTCAATTCTCAACCCAGTCTTTGCTTCCAAGATCAGACGTTGCATCGATCGACGGCTTCGAAGATCTTGGGTCGTAGGTGCTATGTAACACAGTAACTTACATATCAACCCTAACGAGTAGGATCAGAATCGTGCTAGGCCTCAAAAGGTCATTCATATAACCTGATAAGCTAGCGAATCTGCTTTTCCCCAAGAACTCCTGCATGCTCAGGGACTCGTCCGACCAATGAAATATGGTTATTACCAACTAACATCATTCTGCTGTGACTCAGTAAGGACGTTAATATGAGTCCCATATACGTACAGGAACCAACGAGATGAGGGGAAGTGCTATTGGCCCATGCATATGTGGCTGACGGCCGATGCGGGCATATCGTCTGCTACGCTCCAAGTGGACATTGGAGGAGGTCGACAGCAGTTCAATCCAGACTGAATTGGACGAACGTCAGTGACTTTATGAAACACTGATAAACACAAACCTGACTGTTGTGAAAGTGCTACCTGGGGTGGCATTTGTCCCAGGCAACTGGCACCTGGGGACAGCCTTCACTTCTGGCAACGGGGACCGAGGTGAATACCTTCGATAATTCCTCTGATTGCTGGAATAATCTAGGAGTACGTCACGGTCGGTGCAGAGTTCCCTGTCTGTACATTGATATTCGGTCCGTTTCAAAATCCATCCCTCGGGAAGTACATACCAATAGTCCCCCTGTACTGGCCCGGCGTAAGCCTACGTTGATAGTGCCTCGTATCAAGATAACCCGATACGTACGAATGGGATTTGGACCCATTCTTGATGGCCAGTAAAGACTGTCTTCGGTTCAAGGCAGTGGACAGCGCTAAAGCAATAGCTATGTCCGGTCGTGGTAAATCCAGTATCGACTTCTGATGCGTTGTCACAGTCACTCATCTTCACAGCATCTCAACTTAAAGTATGGACACCCAGTGCTGTAGAGAGGAGATGATGGGGAATCCCTCCAGGTATTAGCAGAGAACCCTGTGCAGCCATATGCTCTGGGTTCTTCCCCAGATGGACCTGGCAGGTCGGTCGGGTCCACCCTGAGATGGTTCAGATATTGGCAGTTTTTCTCGGTCCGGCCCAGAAGTACCGACTCCATCCTCTCCACTTCTCCAATTTTCCCTATCTTTACAATCTGGGGAAAATGAGGAGACCGGAGACCTGACCACAAGAGGATATGATCGGCGGTGGCATGGCCTCGAGCTTCGAGCCCAACCAATCAACGGCACTTGTGGGAATGGTCGAGATCGTCTGACCACCCATCATCTTCCCCAGACTCCAGTTATTCTCCTCCATGGGGGAGCAGTTGGGCAGATCAATCCGGGGATGGCACCCATTGTCTCGCGTGTCTGACACTCATCACCCAATTCCAGGATCTACACACGACAGTACGGGGTGACAGCATTCCGTACGGTTTACATCAATACGGAACCACTAGCTACTTTTGTATTCTGATACAAGCTTTCTCAAGTCCTTGTGTTGCAGTCCTCTGGGGCTTGATTATCTTGACATCATTGAGGCCTGAGCTCGGAGATGCGCTCTCAAAACAGCACCAAGAAACAGTCACCCTGCCACACGTGAGCGCGGCATAGGTACACAGGCACGTTGGCATCACTATCCCGTACGGCTGTACGGGTAGCTGGCACGAAGGCTGAAGAATGATTCTGAATTGCGCCATTGGTCCACTGCAGTGTAGATCCACGGGTACCAACGGCGTGGCTCCTCCTGCAGTGTGGTAATTGCTACCCAGCCGAGCACTTCCAACTCGTTAGCGATGATGGACAGGACAGTTGCCTCGGATCCTTTCTGAGACATCCTAGTGCATGGAGGTACCACTACCGGAAAGCGTTCATAGTATGGAATGGCCGTGTGGGTATATCACCTCGATTCCTGTCAAGTCCAAATACCAACGTCTGCAGGCCGATCAAGTGCGAGAGACGGTCTAAGGCCACGAAAACCACCCGCGGCTGCTCGCTGGGTGCAATTAAGTACATCAGGTCTATCCTCCAAACGACCACTGACCCCTCTGTCCATCCTTACTCGCCGTCCCCGGATTACACAAACAGGTCATCTCAAGCTATTCCCCCGGGCACCCTAGTCCGTCCGCATGCATCGAAGTCACCCCAGTTGGCCCGACCATCTTCTCAGGCCAACCCGGTCCTCGACATGGACGACAGGGTGTCAGGATGCCCACCTGATCCGAGTCCAACCTGGTAAATACTATCATAGCAGGGTTTCCTCGTGACCTCGCTCCTTCCGGGAAAGTGTGCCCCATTCAAAGGTAACGTTATGTTACACTTCCATCGCCTCCACAACCACTCCTCTGGGTACCTACTCAAGAATGTATATCCATTGGTACCGAGTTTTCTGTTTCATTGTCCTTGGTTCAAACTCAGACAGTGCGAGGTTGAAATGGAACTGGGGAGCTGCTGCACATGCTTACCACGCGCATATCATATAACCAACTCAGTGCTGGGCACCTACCGGTAGGTACCGTAGCAGTAGGCCAACCTAGGTACCAAGGCACTGGGTTATTAGTAGTGGGATAGTTGGATCACGGTTTCTTTGCCAAACCGCATGTCTACTTAGGTACGTACCCCTACAGGTAGGCTCACCTAGTATAAAAATAAAGAACCTCCCACGCCTTCCCAGCTCGAGAGCTTCCTCGAGAGCTTCCTTCGAACCTGGCCGAGCTCTACACCTTTGACCGTTCGTTCACAAGACAGAAGAGGCTGTCACACTAAAGGGGCCTCAAACGAAACAAAAACAACAAAACTATCTGCTGCAGTGCACCGCATAGCGGCCCCGACCTTTAGATCAACACGACCGAGCGTGGCCTGTCTGCCGTCGTCGGCCAAGACAACAAGACAAGATGTATCAAGTCGGCAATCTCTACTTCATTGCGGCCACCGCCGTGGTGGGAGGAGGTCTATTTGGATTCGACGTAAGCTATTCCACTTCCTTACTATGTTCATACATACCTTCGCTCCCCGCCCGTTTGCCGGCTCATGGGGCGCATTGCTGAAGTTGATACCTCCTCTTCATATAACATCTACCCCTAACCCTAGTCCTTCGCCCTCACTGCCCATCCCACTGTCTTGAATATACTTCTCTGACCAAATCAAAATCTTAGATCTCATCTATGAGTGCCATTATCTCGACTAATGCCTACCTGTGCCAATTCAATACGCTGGGCTTCGACGTCAATGGCAAATGCCGAGGGCCCTCGGCTGATGTGCAGGGCGGTATCACTGCTGCCATGCCTGGTGGTTCCTGGTTGGGCTCTTTGGTTTCTGGATTCCTGTCCGATCGCTGGGGTAGAAAGACATCCATTCAGATTGGCTGTCTTATTTGGTAAGAGTGAAATCCATAAATTGCCACTGGATTTCATGCCCACGGCTGGCATTCGCTGATGTTTTGGGTTATCCAGGGTCGTCGGCTCCATCCTCTGCTGCGCCGCTGTGGACATCCCCATGCTCGTCGTGGGACGTATCGTCAACGGATTCTGCGTCGGTATCTGCTCTGCCCAGGTCCCAGTCTACATCTCCGAGATAGCCCCGCCCTCGAAGCGCGGCCGTGTTGTTGGTCTGCAACAGTGGGTGAGTCCTGACTACAACTTCCGGATCGACGCCCCCCACCTCTCCCCTCCCACCACCACCACCACCACCACCCCTTCTCAGTGAGTATATGCTAATTCTATATTTAAATCGATCAGGCCATAACTTGGGGTATCTTAATAATGTACTTCATTTGCTATGGCTGCTCGTTTATTGATGGTGCTGCGAGTTTCCGGTTGCCCTGGGGTCTGCAGATGATCCCCGCGATACTACTTTTCTCAGCACTGTTCTTCCTCCCCGAATCACCACGTTGGCTTGCCAAGAAGGACCGCTGGGAGGAGTCACTAGCCGTATTGACTCTCGTACATGGCCATGGAGACCCTCACAGCCTGTTTGTGACACAGGAGATGACTGAGATCAGGGAGATGGTCGAGTTCGAGAGAGCGAACGCGGACGCAACCTATCTCGAGCTATTCAAGCCCAAGATGATCAACCGGACCATGATCGGGTAAGTTTCACTTGTTAGTTTGAACTGGTCAGTGTGCTGATCTTGTGGATTTAGTATCTTCACGCAGATCTGGTCCCAACTCACGGGCATGAACGTCATGATGTACTACATCACCTACATCTTCACCATGGCAAATATCGGCGATGGCAGCTTGCTCTCATCTGGAATTGACTACATCGTCAACGTCTTCATGACCATCCCTGCCCTCATCTGGCTCGACCACTGGGGTCGACGGCTGCCACTTCTCGTCGGCGCTTTCTTCATGTGCCTGTGGATGTGCTGCAACGCCGGTCTCTTCGCCGTCTACTCGAGGCCACCGAGACCCTCCGATGGTTTCAACACCGACGCTGAATCCATGGCTATATCTGGCGCCCCAGCCAAGGCCATCATCGCCTGCACCTATCTCTTTGTCGCTTCCTACGCGCCGACCTGGGGTCCCGTCTCGTGGACATACCCTCCAGAGCTGTACCCTCTGCGTCTCCGTGGCAAGGCGGTCGCCCTGTGCACCAGCGCCAATTGGGCCTTCAACTTTGCACTGGCATATTTTGTGCCCCCCGCATTTGCGACTATCAAGTGGAAGACCTACGTCGTGTTCGCGGTGTTCTGCTTCGCCATGTTCTGGCACGTCTTCTTCTTCTTCCCCGAGACAGCCAACAAGCCACTCGAGGAGATCGAAGACATATTTGATGACACCAAGCCCGGCGCGATCCGCTACATTGGCCAGCCGGCGTGGAAGACGCGCAACATGCGGCACGAGACGATGCTCAGGGAGAAGAATCAGTTTGATGATGAGAAACTCCGCCAAATAGCGGCGCAAGATGCCAAGTTCAGTGCGCATGCGGCTACGCTGGAGCACAAGGAGCTCTAGATGGCCCGTGGAGCAAGTAGGTGTATGCAGGGATGGGACAGATGAAGGACAAATTCGTGGATGCACCATCGACTCTTGGCCCTGTGGAGGATGACATGGTCGACAACCTCAGTGGGGGAGACGATGAAGAGTGGGAGGATATCGATATTGATGCCCAGGAGGCCACTAGGCCTTGGAGGGAGGAGCTTCACAGAAAGGACGAGAGTGTCACGGACAAGTGTTTCGGTCAAGCCTACATAGTGACAGTCAGAACTACCTATCGTTGAGAAGCCAAAAAGAAAGTGAACACAGTGATTTCATACACTACGTTTTGCCTTGATATGCTCCTCTTCTGTAAACATATTTGTACTATTACACAAGTCTCGTGCTCATGATAGGTGCAATGAATTATTTGGGGAATGGGCCGTACTACCTTTTCCAAGGTCAAATACTTTCAACGATTCGTCGCATAGTTGGGTTTCTCTTGATCTAATTTACAATTCCTACCAGGAGGTAGGCAACTAGGAGGTAGAAGGCAGGCGACTGGAAGGCAGGCAACTAAGGAAGTAGAGGCAGGCGATTAGGAGGCACGCAACTAAGAGGTAAGGAGTAGGCACCTAGTAGGGAGAGGGCTAGGAGGTTACTTAAGGGCTTAGGTTACATAGGTTGGTGATTTGGTATCAATATATATCCAAGTAATAACACAGTATGCTCGACTTTCGTTCATGGTATGCGATAAGGAGAACAACGGTCCATCGCTATACCTTGGTCGAAACAATCCGGACTATGCAAATTGCATGAAGAAAATCATCACTGACGCGCAGAGGCTATAAATTCGAGCACTTGCACACCTGCCACGCAAAGCAGTGTGGTCATCCGGTACTATGTAGTCGATCTCGTCCGTTTTGTACCTATGTACTATTAGTGCTGCCGTTCACAACAAGGCGATATAACGCAACCATAACAAGCCTATCCTTTCATCAAGACCGAGCGCGGTTCCCCATCAAAGTTACACGATCCAGCGCGTGCGCATGCACAATTCCCAGGTAGGCAATCTGCTTACTTTGTTTTCTTCTTGACAAGCTGCTGCGCCTCGTTGTTCTCGTCTGTCGCTGAAGAGTTGCTGGCAAGCAATACAGTCGTCTGGTCTCGAACCATTCTTAATCATACAGTAGTTTTTGCTAGTGGTCCGAAGTTGGTTGACATATCAATCCGTTAATTACATGTCAAAATAAGTACAGTGAGAGCTGCGTGGTGGTGGGTGGAACGGTTGCCTTGAAAGTATGCCTACCTATGTAGGTACTGTGTAGTCTCAACCGCTGCGTGGCGCACTGAGTGACTGGCGGACTGAATTCAGGACTACTGACTAAACACTTCACTGATTGACAATGGATTGATTAACTAATTGACTAGGTGATGAAAAGTCTAATAAACCACCCAATGAATCAACCCACGGATAGACGGATCCGTTGGCAGGCGTGAGGCTTCAAGCTTAAGTGACAGAACGGTAACACAATGATTTCCCGTATCACACCGCCCATCCTCTTTGCGCGCCCGCAGGAAGGCCGCCGAGAGATGCTGGCATTCACATGCTGTAACTTGTACTGTAGAACGATAGTCTCGCATCATGCAAGTGCGTGTCTTCATGCCGGTGGACAAACTGTGCCCCGTGACGGACTACATGACCTACGTGGCCGAGTAGGAGCACGGATAGACGAGGACACCTGAGAGGGGAGGATGCGCGGAATGCATACCGCTCACGATGGATTGGCTGATCAATCTCGCCAAGAACTTCTAATCGTTAACGACCAGCATTAAGATGTGCTACAGGTGGGACCCGAGGCCAGAGCCGGGGACACGGAGACCGTGCTTGCGACTCTGCTCACATGCTGTATACATAGTATGGTCGTCTCGGACAGGAGTATCAAAAGCACCGTTGGCTAATGTACAGCCGCGGCCCGTGAAGACCATATGTTCCATGCGTTCCCACACTGAAATAAGAGAAAGCCACGGAGTAAGGCCCGGCCAACATCTTGAACATTATCCACTTTTGGTGTCCAACCTTACCTTGTTTCACGTTTGCGTCCTGGTCATACTCGCTGGCCATGGTCCTCGCGATGTTCCCAGCAAGTCCTGCCCTGGCCGGCGCCTCTGACAATAAGTTCAATGGTGGAGGTGGAGGAGCCAATAAGACGAACCGAAACTCAAATCCAAACCCCAACCCTGAGCGGGTCTGGTGGCTATTGGCTCAAGAATTTCCGTGCTGCCCGGCCGGCGCCGACAGCGGCAACAAAATAATCACTGCTGATCCGGAACCATCACCACTACAATTACAATTACAGTCGCAACCCACTTCCAGAGCACAACAATGATTACTACTACTATGGCATAGACAGCATGCTGCAGCAAGACTTCTTAGATACCATATTTTTGAACACGAAGGCACTAGCGGACGTCGAGGAAGGATCCGCAATCACCAAGGGAACACCATCACAGTCACAACCCCGGAAGAACACAAAACGAGATATTAGCGATCGTCGGGGAGCCACAGACGCGAAGACGACGACGATCCTAACGATGAGCAACGAAACAGGAGGAATTGTGGGCGGCAACGCCTCTGCCGCCGCCGAATGCCCCGTTGACCACAAGAGCAGGGAAGCATGGCTGGCACACGCAAAAGCAGCGCAGGAGGCGCAATCGCAATTGCAATCGCAAGCAACACAGTCACAAACACCACCACTACAGGAGCAACCACATCACTCCACATGGCTGCCCAGCTTGTTCTCGTCGAATGCGACCAGCAACAACAAGGACGGCCCGAGCCCCTCTAGCCCCCCGAGCGCAGAGGACAAGTGCCCCGTCGACCACCACAGCAGGGAGGCATGGTTGAAGCAGGCGCGGGCTGCCCAAGAGGCACAGACACAGAGCCAGCAGAGCCAGCAATTCCCATTACCAGCGAAGTCGATCACCCCGACGAGTACGAGCAACGAATCGACGAAGAGTTCCGGATGGCGATGGCCACGGGTGCCATTCCTCTCCTCCGCCTCTACCAACACCACCACGGAGTCCTCAGCCACGACCCCAACAACCACAGCGCAACAACCCCATCCAACAAAACCACACCACGGCCTTCACGGCCTCACCACCGACCGCGAAGTCTCCACCATCCCACGCGCCAGCGCCGCCGGCGCGACCGCCGTCCCCGTCGGCCCCTCCAACCACGAGACCGAGACGGGCGCCGACCCCAAGACAGGGAACTGGGTGTACCCCTCGGAAAAGATGTTCTTCGAGGCCATGAAGCGCAAGGGCCACGACACGCGGGTGGCGGACATGAAGACGGTGGTCCCGATCCACAACGCGGTCAACGAGCGCGCGTGGAAGGAGATCCGGGAGTGGGAGAAGCCGTACGAGGCGACGAGCTGCCCCCAGGGGCCGATGCTGTACTCGTTCATGGGGCTGTCTACGAACATGTCGCCCAGGGCGCGGCTGAATACTTTGTTGGGGTACACGGCGCCGTTTGATAGGCATGATTGGATCATTGACCGGTGTGGGACGAAGGTGGAATATGTGATTGATTTCTATGCTGGTAAACCGGGAGCTGCGGGGGGTGTCCCCAGTTTCTTCCTGGATGTTAGGCCTAAGTTGAACTCTTGGGAGGGTGTGAAGATGCGTGCCTTGAGGGGGGTGGGGCTGGCATAGCTAAGCGCGGGCTAGATTTCATGAATTGTCTCTACGGAGGCAGGTGTTCATTATTCGGCTCATTGCAGGTGTACGGTTTCCACGACCATACGAAATTGGTAAAACCTCTATAACTACAATAAGGGACCTGAAGAGTGTAGCTTTGGCGTGCTCAAACCAAAGATATGAACCTGCTTGCTGCATAGACACGGTAACCCTCCAAGATGAGTACCTATATACCCTCAGTCTGTGTCTGATCAATCGACCGTCAAGGAGCACGGAGGCAAGATGGGAGTATGGATCGACTCTTGTGCAAATAACCATTCGCGTATGGGGTATCTCAACTTGACCTTTCGGATCAGATGTACAGCTCACCGACAAGTAAGCACTGACTCGAAAGCGTACTGCGCGCCGAAGCATATCGTGCGTAGTGCCTCACATCTCGCAATATGCCTTTGTATGTCCGTCCAGCCACCGACTCCGTAAAATTCCAAGAACCGTCCCGCCATGCCATCCGTATCAGACGCCAGAATTCAACTTCTCTGTATCCTTTATTCATGCTTCGCCTGCCGCGATGGTGGTCGGTGTAGGAGTGAGCCGTGGTCCTTCTGGTTGACTGGTAACGGCACTGGTTGTTTGAACGCATCAGCAAAGCCGGTTTCGCAGGTCCGGGTATCGAATTCGCTCAAGAAAGGGATTTCATCGTTATGTAGTCGCCCATCCCGCTCGAAAGTAAAAACTCGGGTTGAAGGAAAGATTCCAGGGCTAAAACAGTACCGAAAGGAGGGGATAGTGCTACATGCCTTTCAGGGCCTTGTCGCTGCCTGGTCTTCCCATCCTCACCCTGATAGGGTTCCTCGTCTCGACGGCGACATTCTCAACCTCCCAGCCCTTGGCCTTCAGAGCCTCCACTACTGCCTTCTTGGTCTCGCGGTCCACCACACCGCTACCAAGGCGGTGGTCGTCGGGGACCTCATTCTCATATTGGCCTGTACCGCCCAGTCCATACTTGAAGATAGCAGTGTCAAAGTGGTAGGCATGGGCGACAGCGTCGAACCACGCCATCAATGGATCGTTGACAGATCTCTTGCCTTCCTTGACAGCTATGCGGATGGTGAAGGAGGGACCCCACTGCCATATACCCATGAAGTAGTCCTCTGTGTCAAAAACATATCGGTGGTGACCCCAGGGTCGGAAGTTCATGACATCGCCGTAGCCGCCAAAGTCGGCCGTGCCTCTGTACTCGCCTGTCCTGGAAGTCATGTTGCCCCTGCTGTTGAAGAGGATGGACTCGCGCCTGGCGACCTCGGTCGGGGACAAGATGGTGTTGGAGTCGAGCCACTCCCTGAACACAATTGTGGCGCGTTGGCGATTGAGTGTGCGCATCTTGACCGCACGCACACCGTAGTAATTCGTAATAAGGTGGATGCCGACGAGGATGACCATCCAGCACCACACAGCAGTCTTTCCCTCCACCAGTTTCACGAGCAAAGTTCCGGCCAGCATGCCCATTAGACTCACGACGGTCTCCTGGCTCTGCTCCTTGGCGTTGAGTTCCGCCAAGTTTCCCGTCTTGGCAAAGTGCGCCGACAGCGTCGCCTTGCTTGCGCCGGCGGCCACACCGCACAGGCTCCGGAGTACAGAGGCACTGACCATGACGGAGACCTTGGGCAGCAGGGGCAAGGCGGGGAGCAGGAGGTCGAGGAACTGACTGCAGTCGTTGAAGATATCAGCGAGGAAGCGGTAGTACTTGCACTCGGGCTCGATCGCCTGGCCCATGCGGTGGGCGAAGAGGATGGTGGCAAGCCGGGAGAAGGTGTCCTGGATGATCTGCAGGAAGAGGGCGGTGGTCGGAGTCTGGGAGACATTGCCGACACCCAAGCCCTCGAGGATGGCGCGATTGGCGAGGAGATTGGTTATGGAGGAGGAGAAGGCTTGGAGGGAGTCGAAGGTTTGGTAGGCGAGGTAGTCGTCCGTAACGGTGTGAGGAAAGCCGGCGGGCAGGAAGGCATACAGGACGGCCTTGGGCAGAGGGGTATGGGTCTTCTCCTAGAGTGGATGCCAGATCGGGTCAGCACAATACATTCTCGGTGGTTCCTAGAGTTGTATCCCCAAGAAGACACACAGGACACAGCGTACACTCTTCAGGCCATCCTTTTCGCTATGTGTATATGTCACGAGGACATCACCCGACTCGTCGATATCACATATCTTGCTCATCGTGGCTGATCAGCAGAAGCCATACACCGAGGGAAGGCTTATGAAAGGAGTGGATGAGGGAGGGGTCAAGGGTCGTGTCGCTTGTTCCTTGTCGCTTGTCGCACAAACGTAAGAGAGCGAGAGGTAGGTCAAGTTGGTCTTTCAATGAAAGTGGGCATCAAAGCATCATCTTCTTCAACAACTCCCATCAGAAAGAAGATTAGTGGAAATGCAGATAGAAAGAAGGTGTTCACATCTCCAGGAGGGATCTTGGAAGGTTGCTGACGGGTCAATCGGGATAGCAAACGAAACCTTGGAGTATGGCATTGGCATCCTTGCAGAAGGTCAGCCCTGGAGAGGTCGGGAGCCGTTGCAGGTGACATTACCTAGGTAGCTACTACCCGCATAGTAGGTAGCTATTACAGGTGATTAATTACCTGCTTAGGTACCTGTAGGTAGGCATCAGGGAATAACCTGAGCACCCTTGATACTTAGTACCCTGTTAGTTGCAGGTAGCCCTGTACTGTGTAAGTGAAATTGAGGGTGACGTCGCGGGGAACCTCGGATGTTTCGATGATAAGAAGCCCCGATAAGCCCCAGGCTGTAGGAACTCCATATTAGGTCGATCATATGTGGATCATACCCCAGACAAACCAGCCCAGGTCTCCAAGTCTATATATAAAACAGTACGATATAGGTTTAGCTAAAGAACAAAGGCCATGTAACTACTTCTGAGTAGATCTGTTGGAGCAGATGGCTATGCTATATCAAAGACTATTACGACAGCCCCATCCATTACCGCTTGGCAACCTCTCCAATCTCCGTAACAAGCATCTCGTCCGTCTTCACCGGCCCCTCTCCGACACCGGTCTGTATAATTCTAGACACACCAGACTTCAGGGTTGTCACCACAGTCTCATCCAGGTCAACCTCCACGTCAGCCTTGATGTCCTTGGCGGCCGCCTTCCAGCCCTCCGTCTCTGCCAGTAGCGCGTGGAATGTGCCCACAACAGCAGCCTGGTCCTTCTCCAGGTAGTAAACCACACAGTTAGGACCCGCATCGAACGTGTACGCCGCAACCGTCCGCCCAGCAGCCTGGTTGATCTTCTCCACGGCCCTGACCGCCGCACGGGAAACATCATTCATGTAGAAGATGGGAGGGTACGTATCGGCGCAGGTGGCGTGGAACGAGTTGCTCTCGCGCATCGTCACCTCGCCAAACAGGCCAAAGTCCTTTTCCCTGATGGCCTTCTCCATAAGGTCCATGTTCTTGGGCACGATGGTCCTGACCCGCTCGGCAAAGAGACCCGACGTCGCGACGGTCTGCTGCATGCCCGAGCTGGAGGAGACACCCTTCTTGGCGGCCGAGACCACGAGGATCAGGGCGCGCATCTCGGGCCAGTGTGAGGCCTCGGCGACGAGGTCGGCCTTGGAGTCGGAACCGTCCTCCTTGCTGCCCATGCGCCACGCGACGTAGCCGCCGAAGAGGCTCCTGCACGCGGAGCCGGAGCCCTGGCGCGCGATGAGGGAGAGCTCGTCGGGGGTATCTGGCAGCTGGTACAAATCCGCAACGGCCCTGACAAGCGCCGCGAATCCGGCCGCAGAGGAGGCAAGGCCTGCGGCAGTGGGGAAGTTGTTCTCCGACACCAGCTTCAGCGACAGCTCGGAGAGCTTGGGCTGGCTAGGGTCCTTGTCCTCGAGGGCCTTGCGGCGGGCGCGCAGTTCGCGAATGCATGCCTGGGTCCGGGCACCGGTGATGTCGGACGGCTCGCCGTTGAGGAGGAGGGAGTCGGAGTTGGGAGGGTAGCTGGCGCTGCACGAGGCCGTGGTTAGGGTGCGCAGGTCGGACTGCGAAAGGGTGACGGAGAGGGACGAGTTGGTAGGGAGGTTGAGCTTGGGATCGCGCTTGCCCCAGTACCTGGAAGAGAAGTTGAGGATTAGTATGAGCCATAGATGGGTCACAATGGGAGATAATATGTAGTGGGAGCGTGAGGAGAGAAAGGGGCGGTGGGGCATAACAGCTATGTACGTACTTGACAACGGCGATGTTGACGGGGGCGGTGGTGCTCGCCCGGTAAACCTTGGTGTCGGCCATCTTGGAGTATCTTTCTTGGAAGGAGTTCGGTTCCTTGATCTTCTTGAAACCGGACGTAGCAGCAGACTTAAGAGGTCTGCGCGAAGCGTGGACGGCGGAGTCCAAAGTGCTGACGGTGTTGGTGTTGATATATGCTTATGTTGGTGTTGGAGGTGGGGCGCATTGAAATTGGACCCTGCACTATCTATCTACTTAGTAAGTATCTCGGTACCCTACTAAGTACCTCGGTACCCTACTATGTACCTAGGTACCCAGCAGGCACGGCAGGGTACCTACACTAGCGGACTTAGGTCGACAGAGTTCCCTGCAACCGTTGAACCCTAACCCTGGCCAGGAAGCATGAGGATCTATCCCCACGAGATATTCATCTACAGCTGCTCATCACCCATCTATCTCTCCATCGTCACTCCACATGGAATTGGAGGTGACCTATCACTATATTTCTTTGTCCTTGTTCCTTCTCATATCGTCATCCGTTCCTGTCTACTCTAATACGTATCAATCTATGGCAACACGCTCTTGAATTCTCCAATCGCCGACTCCCAGTGCTCCTTGCCAACCAGCCACCTCGTGATGGCCTCAACTTCCTCGCCCACCTTCCTCAATCCGTCCCGATCAAAGCCGTCACCCCTGACTTGCACGATGAAAGTCTGGTTCTGTGGTCCACCAAGTCCACAGTTCAGACTGAGCCCCTGGTGCGGCCTCACAATTGCATTAAGCACCTCGTGATGGTGGTGTGGGTTAGTCCCCGTCGTTCCCAGACCAGGCACCCAGTTGTATACCTGAGCACTGATAACCTTGAGTATCGACTTGTCACCATCCTTCAGACCTTTAATTATCTCTCTCCACGGCGCTGCCGCATGTTTGGTGAGCAGCGTCTGCTCCTCCTGCATCCGCTCCAGGAACGCCAACACCGTTTCCGACTCCTTGATTTCAACCAGGTTTGTGACATTCTGATACGTCGGCCCGTTCACATCCGTCGCCTCGAACTGCTTCGGTGCAAGGTCCATTACTGCCTTCGAAATGAAGGGAAAGTAAGTCCGCGAAGCCTCATGGTTTGTGAAGAGCGCATGCGTGTGTCCCGTACGATAAACGTTCATCAGCGCCACCGCACTCTTAACAACGACTTGCGCCTTGACATTCTGGTGTTCTCTGCGAAGTTTGTGGATGTCCGGCACGTCGAACGTGAACTGGACGCAGTCATCGCCTTTGATCAGCGCGGCGTTGTACTCGCCGACTGGTGTTCGCAGTGTGGGCGGGAAAAGCGCCCCGGCCTCAATGTGCTGTGGTAGCGAGGCGAGGCGTCTGAGATGCCACTTTGTCGCCGCGCGGGCTTCAACCGAGTGCCGAAGGTTGAAGTACGAGTCTGCCCAGGGCTTGTAGTCCACGTGTGGAATCAACTTCCCTAGAATCTCCTCCGTGGTCTCCGCACCGGCGTACACACCTTCGAGAGCCCGGTCCAGGTCCTCCTGTAGGATGTGGGCCATGCTGGCATCGGTCACGGCGTGATGGACGCTCATCACCATGGCCGCGGACCCGGTCTCCTTGACGTCGAACAACAAAGTACGGTACAACGGGCCGGGGAGGGTGGCGTAGTGTGGGTGGGGATGGTGGAGCGATATGTTCTTCAGACCATCAATAGTATCGACAGACCCACCATCTTCGACTATCAGATCAAAGAACTTGGCATTCTGTTTGACCACCACATGGAGGGCGTCGTCAGTCTTGAGCGCTTGGGAATCCCATACGAGGAACGAGGCGAGGATGCGATTGTTGAGGACCACGGCTTCAAATGCGCGGCGAAGTTGCTGGAGCATCTATTAGTATCTGCCAAGTGGGTGATGGTGAAGGGATTGACCGGGTTAGAATGGTGGACTGACCGTCTTGTTGACCTCTCTGCCAGGATGGATGGCGACGTTGAAGCTCCAACTATCGTACAACCTCGTCTGGGACATGACCGCGCCGAAGTCATAAGCAGGTATGACATCCTCGACGTCCTCCCAACCCAGCCCATAGCCTGACAGTGTCTTGGCCACCAGCTCTTTTGTCGGCGCAAACGACTCAGGGTTTTCTGTCAGATGGGCCATGTCCTCGATCTCCGGTGTTCCTTGGCGAGTGTGCCTCTTCACCTGCACTTCCTGGTCACCATTCAACACGCCGGCTCCCATACCCTGCAGTATCTGGATCTGTTGCTCAATGGTACCAGCTCCCGTCATGTCTGCAAGAGAAAGCGCCTTTCCAGTAGCCCGCTTGATCTTGTCGCGCACGCGCATTACCGTAATGCTGTCTGCAAATTCTCCAATCGGTGCGTCAAGGTTGATGATTGAAGGATCCAGGCCCACAGCCTTTGCCCATATCGTCCTGATCTCTTCGGAGAGGTTTGCACCATGTGCGTTGGACTCCTTGCTCAGATACTGCTTCACCGCCGCCGCTATCTTGGTCTTTTGTATTTTTCCGGATGTCGTTCGCGGATAGTCTGCCAAGCCCAGCGTCTCAATGGAGATGACATCCTCCGGGACATATAATGTACCCATGTGATGGACAATCTCGGACTGGACGAGTTCGCGGATCTCGGGTGTGACCTCGCCTTTGACAACGCACACGGGCACCTCGCCCGCGATCTCGTCTGGCGCACCCACGACCTGCGGATGGACTGCGTTCAACGTGGGATTCTTAGCAAGAACACTCTCCATGGCGGAAGGGGAGATATTCTCGCCTCCACGTATAATCCTGCGAAGAGTTAGAATCAACTGCCGGGGTCCCATACCGCCAACTTCAGGGGGTGCCATTGCCACTTACATGTCCTTATACCGTCCCGTGACAAAGCCCCGCCCCAGGGCGTCCATACGTCCTGCATCACCTGTCTTATACCACAGCCTTCCATCATCCTCATACCAATTATGCGCTCCTACACCGCCGATGTATGGCCCGTCCACGCTCGGTCCGCACGCGTGAATTTCTCCCAGAGCACCCCGTGGAAGTATTTCACCGGTCTCTGGGTCGACGATACGTACGCCGTATCCGGGGTACGGCCATCCAATAGAGACATCGTGCCCATCAACCAACTTGCTGAAGTCAGTCTGCCAACCGCTGCTTAAAAACGCGCCTTCGGTGCACCCGTACGAGTTCTCCGCACCCCTTGCGCCGAGCTCTCGAGTGACCAAGTTCACCGTCTCCAGACTCAACGAGGCTCCCCCAAAGGTGATATTCTTCAGATCGCTGAGCGGCTTGTCGGGAGACTTGGCCGCCTTGACTGCCACAAGCGCATGTAACATGGTCGGGACCAACATCCCGTTGGTAATCCGCTCCCGGTACAGCGTCTCCAGCATCATCTCCGGGTCGAAAGCACCCCCGGGGAAGACGACGCCGGCGCCCATGGCCAGCGAGTGTGTCACGGAGACGAAGCCCATGGCGTGATTGTTGGGTAGATTGCAGATCAGACGATCACCTGCTACCAGTTGGCCATCGAGGTATCCCTTCACGGCGGATGCGGTGGCCCAGGTGGTGTAGAGGTGAAAGATACCCTTGGGCAGGTTGGTTGTGCCAGATGTGAACATGACACTACCACTGTTCTCTGGGGCCGAGGGATTGAGCGCGCCATCAACCTTCAAAGTAGCGGACTGATCCATGAGGCTCTGGAAAGTGATCCAGTCAGAATACCTGCTGGAGCCGAGGATGATCTTCACGGCATCTGGGAAAATCCCAAGCTCGTCTACATGAAAAGCCAAGTGCTCATCCCCGGTTATGACAACCGGCCTCTCCCCGTTGCTGACACTCAGGCCGGTCTTGACCATGTGCCTGACTTCCTCCTCATTCGTCAGGTTCCTCGGATTCAACGCGATCAACACGCAGCCAAGGTTGATGGCAGCGTAGCAGGCCAGGACGAACTCGGCGCCGTTCTGCACGAAGGTGACGACGGGAGTGCCCTCCTTGATACCCAGTGGTCTCCACGTACTGGCAAGCCGTTCTATACCGTGGTAGAGGGTTCTGTATGACCAGCGGAGGTAAGGCTTGGCGGAGAAGGCTTCGTCGTCCAGTGGAAGGTTTGGGAGGCCAAACAGTCCCGGGGATTGGTGAACGGATGCGATGGCGAGAGCATCGGGTGTGGACGCAACGAAGGACTGGTACTCCCTCCACATGCATGGTTTCTGGTCGAACTTTGGGAGAGGAGGGCCATATTCCTCACTGAGAGGCGCCGTGCTGCCCATGATGACAGAGTATTTTGATGACTTGTTCCCGGCGTGTATAGAAGGGGCCCTAGGGATGCCGGGCTATGAACTGGTTTGGTAGCGATGACTTAGGGGTTGGGGAAGACAGTGAGGGCTGTGAATCATAGGCAGTGCCACATAGACTCTCAAGCACCCTTTTATATTCGCAACACTTCTTCTGTTCGTGACGTATGTGGTTGACTGATAAGGTGAGGGCATACACCATGGGAGAATCAAAAGTCCGCAATAGATTCGGACAGCCTCTTCAGTTCAGTAGTCGTCCACGTCGCCACATGCGATGGAACCCTCGCGATACCCACCTGCAACCCTAGGAACTGTTGGTGACTGTTGGTGGTCCGAGTTACGGCATTAAAACCCACACTCTCACCTTAGTATGTAAAACGTAGGGCTAGCCAGTGTTCTTCTTACTTCAGCGCTTCTAATGCAATCGATTTATATAGATAGATTCTCCGTCCAATTTCGAACAAATCGGTATGAGAAAAATCAACCACTTGCGTTATGGTTGTTGAGTAAATGTAAGTCGAAGGTCAAGGGTGCTGGTGTAGTCAAGGCATACAACTGGATACCCTAAGGGCAGTGCAATTCCGTTGGCTGCCGGCGAGCCCATGATGGATATCTAGAGTCGCATATCACCATTGCGTTCGTGCCCGCTTTGCCTGTCAAAGCCATGACTGGAAAGCTTTCACGGCACGAATTGTGTTACATGAGGTGCTATATTCGTCACGATGGCGCGGCACCCTTCGGCAGTTCAATACTCGGCGACGTTGAATGTGCTGAACAAGCTTTATTAAACAACCAATAATCTACCTGATTACAGCTGGGAACTATCTACCCGTCAATTCCGGGGATCTTGCTCCACCAAGGCGAGATCATTGCTGAGGCGTTGGGTGATAAGGTAGACGCACGGCACCAACATCCGTCGTCCGCTCCAGCCCCCTGCATAAGTACATTACAGGGATGCTTTTGACCTTAACAACCTCTTGGGGCTCTTTATATATACATCGATGATTATGATCCCAGACTTACGATGTCACTGCATACTCGACTATCTGTCCATGGATGCAGCCGAATATCCGGCCACCGTTGCACTCGCCTTCAGGTCGCCTGTGCTATATTGTTTCCATTCGTCCGCCCTCACTATATTCTGAAGGCATGATGTTAGCATCCCATTACTAGAAGGTCGCACAGTGGACGCGACCGCTGATAACCACGTAGGATTGACCTGTTCGCCATCGCTATTGTGCTACATATTCGGGGTTTCGGACAATTGAGATCCCCGCCTGTGCAACATGACAATCCGGTCCTCGATACCCAGATATCAGCTGAGCAGAGTACCCGAGGGTCATTACCGGTCAACGAACGTCCCGCTTTGCTCGGGAGTAGAAGCCGGAGCAGTGACATCTGAAGGCCTTCGATCATGTCCCCCTGTGCATTGTATATAGGAGAAGAGTATACCTGGGCAACCCCGGGGTCCATGATTCAAGTGCGGTTCACTGTGGAAGCTCCGTAGATTCGTCATCTACTTTATCATCGTCATTACCCTATCTCATATTCTGCTCTCGTCTATCTCCGGGGTATTCATAAGTCATATCGAACGGTCAAGCTCGACATTCGTAAAGCGCCTACCTGAAAGGCGCAATGTAACAACGAGGGTATCATAAATCATGGGATGTTCCACATTCCCCCATCTCCTTCTTCTTCAACTCCTCCACATACAGTTGCTCCCAGCAATTTATGCCATCAAGGCGTTCTGGTTGTTCACGTCCGCAAGCTCCCCCTCCTTCTCACTGTGCCTTGCCTTGTTGGAGTTGCCACCCTCGTCGTCTGAGCTGGAGAAACCATACTCGCGTGCCATGGCGGCAACCTCCGACTCCGTCAGCTTCGGTAGCTGCTCTGCGGCGTGCACGTAGCTGATCTTCTCGTCGTAACCCTTGGCGAAGATGAGGTCGATCTCCTCGAGGGAACGGCCAGAGGTCTCGGGGTAGAAGAACCAGAGGATGGGAAGGAACAGGACGTTGAGGACGGCAAAGAAGCTTTACGATGATATTAGCATGTTGTTTGGAGGAGGGGTGAACAGGAAGCTTACAGATAAGTACCCCAGCCAATGCTGTCAAGGAGAACAGGCGTAATCATCACGATGAAGAAGTTCCATAGCCAGTTCTGAGTGGTAGACAGGGCGTTGGCACGAGCACGGGTCTTCATCGGGTTGATCTCAGCAGGGTAGAGCCAAGGCAGGGGCAGCCAGGTAGCACCGAAGAAGCCGATGTAGGTAAAGAGACCGACTCCAGCGCCCTTTGCAGCCGAGGTAGTACCTGGGATCAAACAGGCGAAGACAAGGACCATGGACAAGAACTGGCCAATAGTACCGATGAAGAACAGCTTTCTGCGGCCCACCTTCTCGACAAAAAGGAAGGAGGTCATGGCAAAGATGGCATAGACAACCATGTTGACACCACCCAGCAACAGCGCGAGGTTGTCAGAGGTACCAATGGAGGTGGAGAACAGGATGGGGAAGTAGTAGATAACAGCATTGCAGCCTGACAACTGCTGCATGCACTGGCTGCCAGCTCCGAGAAGCATACGGCGCAGGTGCTGAGTCTTGCCCTTGGTGAAGACCTCCTTGATAGGAGTAACGCCTCCTTCCTGGCCAGAAGCACGGATGGCCTCCTGGATGAAGGTCAACTGGCCCTGGACATCGTCGTGGTGTCGCTGCTTGTTCTGCAAGGCTGCCAGGACCGTGATGGCTTCTTCATTACGTCCGTGCGTCAAGAGCCATCGAGGTGACTCGGGCAGACGAAGCATCATGACGAGGATGACCAAGGCGAAGGCGCACTGGAAGGCGATAGGGAAGCGCCAGACGAATGCGCGTGGGCCGTAGCTGCAACCATAGTCAATCCAGTACGCGATCATGGAGCCGACGGCCACGTTCCCGCCTTCAATACAGATGAGCTTTCCACGGTTGTGCGCGTGGCAGCACTCAGCCTGGTATGTCGGGACAGTTGAAGTATTGATGCCGTTGCCTACACCCGTGATGCATCGTCCAACAATGAACTGTGCCGTTGCGCCACCTGATGGCGGTACGGACGAGATCTGGATGATGACGCCAATGATCATGATGCCCGCTCCCAGAAAGATGGACTTGCGTCGGCCGAGTTTGTCTCCGAAAGTCAGGATGAAGAGGGCGCCGATGAAGCAGCCGACGGCGTAGATGGCTGTCACGAAGCCTTGCCATGTGCTGTTGCCTCTCACCTCGGGGAAGTCATCCATGAAGGCCCACGAGGAGATAATGCCGGCCATGACACCTTGCTGTTGGGTCCATCAGCATCTAGCCCAAAGAATCTGACGAGGGCAGGGTATGAGAATGGAGTGCTTACATCAAAACCGAACAGGAGGAAATCACACGTCGCTACAGCAGTGATGAGCTTCTGCAGGGTATCACCGGACTTGCTCCAGTATGTAGGGACACCATGGTGGTTGTCCATGTGTCCCGTATGGGATAGCCTTCTGATGGTATCCGAACCCATTGTGCCTGTCCGTCGCGGAAGCACTCGTTGGAGACGATTTTAACTGGAAGGCGACGACTCAAAAGGGAAGAGAAGAATTGTTGTGCCGACGAGGTCGATGATCCCAGGCTTCAGAGAGATCTGGGGAATGAAGGCCCGTCCTGGGGTCGAAGTTTATATATGCCTTGAAGGAGCAGCAGATGGCCAATGTCACCCAGGACAGTACGGCTCGTACGTCATACTATAGAGGCCCACCCATGCCCACCCCATGTCCACCATGTCCACCATGGCTTCCCCAGACCAGTGGAGTATCTTGGTCTTTTCGGGCAGACATCAGAGAGGATTTCAGAAAGGATTTCACCCGCAGACGTCACTGGGGTCCACCAACGCGGAGTTAGGAGCAAGAACGTGGAGAGCCATGTCCAATGCAACTGGGCCCCTACTGGAGTAGAGATGCGGAGCGATAAGGTGTGGTGAGACGTTGGGTTCTGCAGGGTCCTTTTCGCGGGGGAACGGTGTACGGCCACAGGAGTGTGCTGAGCAGCCAGTGAAGTAAGCAAGGCAGACAAGGCTGCAGCAGGACAAGGCGCCGATAATACCCCCGGATGGTGCCCGTTGGTGGGGTATTGTGGGTCTTGCATTACGGATCCGGGTGGGCCTACGTTGTAGATCTTACCGAACCCAAGTCAACACAAGACCTGGGAAGGTGGTGAGAACCCTGCGGATGCCCTGGAGGCCATGGGCGGCCCCTCGGGTTGGCTCGGCCCTATTATGCAGTAGTAGGATATCGTGATGTCTTATCGGTGCCCCAAGGCCCGCTTTTGGGACGCAGTCCTGTTACCAAGGAAAACGACGACGGGAATATGTACGGATAAGGGAACCCTGCTGGAAATCCCCAGATTTATAATAGTGGTGCGCTGGTTACTTTATACTGACCGCAGTGGGAGCAGATCAAGCACCTGAGTCAACTCTAGCCTCGTGGTGGTGGTGAACAACGTTTTGGCCGGGATCAAATCAGGCTATTGGCTCTCGCCTGAATCATGTGTGAATCACTAAACGCTTTAAGCTTTCAAGGACGTTGAACTTTGGGGAGAGGAACCCCAGCGTACATGTGGCCCAAGCAGGATGCCGTGGACAATATCTGGTGAATAACTGTCAGCTTCTGCATAATATTCAGAAACATGTACAGACATGAACCGTCCTGTTGTCAGGGCCATGGCCATCCTTGTCAATTCCCGAAATGATACCCAAGACGGAGCCCCTCTGTCTAGCTTTGGTACGAGTGGATGGTTCTTGAGGATGTTCATCGGACATCGAGACGGTCACCGTCAAGGTGGCCACCGGTGGCCACTTACACTCCGGTGCTATGGTCAACCAACAACAAATTGTCAAGGATCAGCACGGTCAAAGTCTGCAATGAGAATGATGTTGTGAGACAAGTGCAGCCGCGCATACACACTGAATCCTCTTTTTTAAGATATCCACCATTGCGTCATCCCGTTCTCTTGAGATCCACCAAGTTTATTCAGAGTTGTTGTTCCCCTTGCCATTCAGGCCATCCTCCCCGCCCTCCAGCCATTCCTGCCCCTACCCTGACCCACACATCCTCAACCGCACTCCACGCTTGCCAACCATCATCCACTTTTGATGTTTTAGTGTATACTAACTCCACACCACACAAAACTGCATTCTCCGCCTTGGCCCATCACAGGTAGGCCGTCCCAGCGTGGGCATGGGGAATAATAGATGTTGCAACCTACGTTGCAACGATATGCCCGCGCCTCTCACTTCCCCCTTTTTTACCACGCGGGAGCCTCAGTTGAAGAGTTTTCAGCCTCATGGCGCCCCCTGGTTAAGGATAGACGTTCTGATTCGCAATCCCCCTGTTGATCCTATCGATAGTCTTGTCACATGCCTCTTCTGGCTCTTCCGTCAAAGGCGGTATCCCTGGCATCCTGCTCACATCCCTGGCTCTGCTTAGTTAAGAGCTTGCATGTGATTGGGTCTATTAGTGGATCTCGCTCCAGCAGACAAGGCAACTCTCGACGAAACAGGACGCATTTCATGAGCTGAATGCAGGGTGTTCTCATAGGTACTGGTACGCAGGCCCCTGTTCCTGCCCCCATGTACATAGTCTGGTACATGGTGATATCCCACCGAACCTGTCGAGGCCCGTCAACAAGACGCAATACTGCCATGGGGACATCTGATTGGGCATAATTTCCATCCGCCTATAAGGGGCTTACAGATATTTCCAGTACCCGCAAAAAGAAGAGGGTCGGCCTTTGTCCGAGGTTGCTCCCCCAGCGCCCCAACCGTGCACTCCTTCCCCAGAGGTCGGGCAGGTAGGCGAGTTAACCGAGGATTCTTAGCACGGGTTACCAAGTCCACTTCCCACCGGACGTGGGTGATGAAGTACTGCTGTCACCAGCAATACAGCCTCGAGCCATCTGCTGCAGTCGTCTCGGACCGGGTCAAGAAAAAAACGTGGTTTCTGGGGCCGAAGGAACAGAGGAAGGGAAACCGACCCCGAAAGATGAGGGCACCGCGTTTACCGACCGGGATACACAAGGCCCCATAAAAATAAGCCAACATCAGGCGACGGCCTGCTTGGCCGTCAGTTCTCGGAACACCGTCCCATGCCGGTGAAGTGGATCAGGAGCGGCCGCCGTCTTGGCATTTCTTCCGATCGATGGCAACCGGACAGAGGCCGTTACTACTCGCGGGCACTAGGCCCAGGTAGTCGTACTATCGTGCTATATTCTAATTTCGTTAACAAAAATTTGCAGGACGAATTTTTTTGGTTGATATACAGATATTTTCAAATTGTAGAGAATATTGTTGCGAAGTGGTGGTAGGAGCATTGCCAGGACCAGTTGACGTTGACCTCAGGAAGCGTAGATCAAGACCTCGGGGATATCTACTCAAGTGAGGAGCACCGCTTGGCCCTCACACTCTCGACATCAACCCTGTCAACGACCGTCGATGCGATTGCGCGTACAGTACATGGTACAGAGTACAGATAAGCTCATTCCTCATGGAGCGGTCAGGAGTGGGTCCGATACGGACCGTGTACTGTACGTACTGTCTACCTACATGTAGACAGGTACCGTACATCGTATATACGGCGGATAAACAATCACCGCTTGAAGTCCGCCGATACTTCGGCAGAACACGGAACGTGGAGATTGGCCGTAGCTTCTTTGGAGTCGCTGATACGATACTTTGCCGGATCTCGTACATAATAGCGGACGCAGAGACTGAAGTTTTCATGAAATTAAGATTGAATAAGCTATATACACAGTATGTTCCTTTCTTGGTTCTCTGCTCTCTATACCCGAACCGCACCGGGGCCAGGTTGTTGCCCCAGCTTCATATCAGTCCCGGCCGCCTCTCCAACGTCCAGCCAGACCTTCTCCTCCAGGCTGCGTCTCACCTTGTTCCAATCAGTCGCAGTGAACGGAATTGGGTAGCCTGCATGCCAGTGGCTGGAGAGAGGCGGTATATCCTTCTCCTTCCTCCTTTCCCCCGTCTCAGCCTTCAACCCTTCTTCAATAGCAGCAACCTTGACACCGTGCAGTCTCACGTTCAGGCTATGGAAATCAGGAAGCTTCGTCAACCCCTTCCCCACGATCGCATTCTCTTCCTTGACGAGCCCATAACCCCAATGTCCGGACTTGATAGCTGGCGAGTCGTAGAACTCGTACGCAATACCGCCAGAGAAAACGCGTGTCATGGCTGGTGAGTAGATGGCTGTGGTCTCTTGGAAGATGCGCTGGCCAAAAGTGCCGAGGTTGGAGCCATACTGAGAGAAGAATATGGGGATATGTGCGTCGGCGAATGTCTTGAGCTCCTCGTTGTAGCCAGAGACATGCATCGTCGACTGACCGCACCAGTTGAAGTTGGCATACTAACGATTACAAGAGACATGGTCAGCCACTGCAGAGTAATGTTGAACACAGAGAAGATCCAGAGATTTCAGGGCTTACGCAGAAGAAGTCAATCGTCTCGTCCTCCTTGCCAGCTGTGAAGTAATCGAAAGTCGTCTTGAGGATCAGCCTACTCGTCGAAGCACTGTATCCGACCGGAAGCTGCCGTTGGCCGGCAACCTCCCTCGCTGTCGCCATGTACCGCTTGACATCACGAATGATGGTCGATATCATGGGTGCAGCAGCAGTGGAGTAGATGGTACTGAGCGCCCCGTTGGCAACAATGAGGCCGAGCGTGTTGGAGTATTGCGACATGCAGTCGATCGTGGCGAAGCAGTCCTCGAGCAGCTGTGAGTCGTAAGGGCGGAACGTGGTGGTCGATCCAGTGCTGTCGCTCCTGCTTTCTGATGTGGGCAGACTGACCAGGACGTAGATGCCTGCTTCTGCAAGGAGTTTCATGGCTGCGTTGTGGTTCCGCAAACTGTCGATGTGGTCTGTCACCAGGATCAGCACGACATATCACCGTAGTAGGAGGAATGCAGTATGAATTACAGATGAAGAGGGTGTTCAGTCCCAGCTCCTTGAAGAGAGCGATGTCCCGCTCCAGGTCACCCAACCGCTCATCAACAAGCGGATCACAGGATTCAGAGCCATGGAGACGATAGACGACGCCTTTAATGACGAACTGGTAAGGTCTTGTTAGAAGGACGAGACAGGTTGTCAACAATGATATAGGTACAACGAACCCTTTGGTTCTCGGTCCAGAAGTAACGCCCCCTGGGTTCAATGGGAGCCAGAGGGTTGCTGGTCTCTCGAATGCTGGCCATGGTGATTTGTCAAGCACTTGAGACGGAAGAAGTTATACGAAGGTCACGATTAAGAATAGTAATGAGGAATCAACAGGCCACAAAGAACAATAGTGTTGAGGTGATAACAATGGGAGGAAATCCGATAGTATCATCTGAAGCTGTGTCGATGCCAATTGAAGCAACACCCACCTTTGACAAGCTTCTGCCGGCCCTTTTATATAACATACTCATTACTTACTTTGTACAACTGACGATGTCGTCTTCGATCCATTGCATTTCGTTTTAGACCGCCAGAACCAGACAGAATGTGTTGTTGGAGGCAATTTACGTAAAGAGTTCACAGAATGACCATCCTCTTGCGATTTTTGGAAACGTGACGAAAGGGGTTGAGCTCGGCATGAGTTCATGTGATGCACCGTTATATGCAAAAATCCCAGCTTTGGGAGACCTTTGAGGTAGAATTACGTACTAGGCATCGAAACGTTGTTTCTAGGGGGTAATATTGGGGTAATCTGGGGGTAATAGGATCCAAATGAGCCCCAATCACGCATTGCCACTTAGTACGAACCCTTTCGTTGTCCCTTTCATGAGTCGCTTTTTATGGGTTGCTAATTACTTAAGTCCAGACGCTTGTTTGTGGACTTCCGAAGGGGCCTCCTACCGCTTCTTCCGGACGGCCGGAGCCGACGGCAGCACGGTCCTTCCCATGTGGTTGACAACAGAGCAACTGAGGATGAATTGAAAATGTATTTTAGGGAATTGGAGGCACTTATGTGGTGTAGAAAGCCCTCCAAATTATTTTAATAGCAAGTACTTTTCTGCACACTGCTGCAATTGCAAATGACCCCACAAAACTGATGTTGCACCTGGCAGCCACTGGGAACCCTTGGGAAGCTTGAAGCATCTCCAAACTAAGAAACACATCGGAAGAAATCTATACGAAGTGACTCAAAGAGACGATGCGAATGTGACGCAATAACAGAAATCTGCAATCAGGACCTCCTTGTTAGCGATGCGTAATAATCACTCTATATCATGTTTCTATATTTGCAGATTTGTGACGCATCTTCATGCAGAATATTGCTCCCCCATCGCCTCTTGTAGCTACTTGTACCTGGTGCACATATGCGCAACTTCGTACTCGCATGCTCCAAGGCTGTTGCTTCCAGCAAGATGACGACTCCTCACAATGCTTTTCGTGCGCCGTGCAAGGTTGATTCTGTGATACCTAGGTGTTCGCCTGTGTTCATCCTGCTCGGCAACATCGGATTGTGGATGGTATAATGTTACTCGAGGTATGAAAGTGGTCAAACTGAGCGCCAGAATCGTCTTAATCGATCAATCTCGTGGCTGCAAGGTTGCCAATGAGTGAGAAGCTCGCAATGGTTCTTGGCAAACTGCGCTAGAAGCGCTCACCTAGGCAGGGTCTGGGCACATGGAGTTGACGCGGGCACCGGGAGATCAGCGTTCTCATCGAAATCTTGGCGTTGGAGACAAAACTCTAAACGAACAATAGTGGAGTCGGGAGGACACTTCATAGCTCATGATCGAATTTGCGGTCGTAGGTATGTTCGTGAACTCTGAGTATGTGCTGCATTGTGGGTTGTGAAACTTTATTATGTTCCTCAGCGCAGTCGGCCTTGCACTCTCGACATTACTTCTGAAGCTCCCTGTCACTGTAGGTATGTGTTTCATGCGCAACTACCTAGGTAGTCGAATTAGTACCATACCAAACGAGCCCTCCAGAGGATAGGCTAGAAACAGCCTACTTGAGAACTGCCGCTCGATACAGTGAATACAGAGGCAGGGTGCCTCACTTAAGTGCTCGTCGTCCAATGCACCGTGAAACGTACTCTAGTGCCTGAGTGGTAGCCATCGAATAGTGTTTGTCTTGTCCATGTGTGTCCGGGTATATATGTGAGTATATAAGTTTCACGCGACACTAGATTGCAAGAGCCGCAAAGAACCGCAATTATTCCAGTCCATCAGAAATTCGAGGTCGCCTGATAGCCCTGTAAGCTGCATGATCATATGAGAAGGGCCCTACATGTGTCTCTGACGGAATATATTGCGAACGTAAGCTATATTATATTCACATAGTAGTCTTCATTGTGAACGGTGTTGACCCGTACTCGATCGATTTCCCTTCCTAGTCGTTGCAATCAATCCGCACTTGATTTCTAGTCAGACGGATTATCGTCGGTATAATTAGCATACTCGGCCGATCTAAGCCTAGCTATATATATTTGCCCCCGAATATTACCTGAGTGCCAACCTTCCCAATGATATCCGCATGATCTGATCCATTTCATCTATATGGTCCAGCTGGGAGCTACCAATCAACAGAACACATTACACCAGCACAATCTAATATCTTCGACGCTGATGGTAGATCTTCGGGGTCAATGTATAATCCCTGATTGCATTGAGTTTTCTAGTCAACCATTGTATAGTATGATAAACAGACCAATCAAGGAAACGATGTGGAAGAAACCCTGGGAATATTCCAGGGCATCAAGACTCGGATAAAAGCCCTGATAGACAAATCTGGCGCATATAAGAGGCATTGTCCCTTACTGGAGATACTTGAATAAAGCTCCTCATGGTAACTGAGGTATTGTCCCAAATTCTACTGTGTCAATAATTGGCTCACCTAGTGACTATCTACTCAATAGGTAGTTATTCATGGGGTCTATGACATGCCATGGGATGGTAGCCGACAAGTCTGGCAGAAGTTGCTTCATTTTGAAGTCCATCAATGATCTCGATCCCGGAGTCATGTGGAGATGTATCTTGGTAGTGTGGCAACCGCACGTATATCATTCCGGGTTACAGGCCAATGTGGACGGCCCAATTTGACGTACAACCCCATCGGGTGCTTTCAATCGCACATACTTGCTCTTTCTCCTGCTTCTAAGTGTTACTACTACATACCTATGAAGCTGGGAGGTGCGAGGTCAAAATTACTTGGATGATGGCACGGGAATATTGGAGTAATAGATGCGTTTAGGACGTGCAAGGGTTGATCAGGCAAGTGAGTAGGCTCAGAGCTTTTCAGATCGAAAGAAAAGGCCAGCCGAGAAACCCACCAGTCGAGGACAGGTAGTGAGTGTCTCAGTCAATGCGGCCTGAGTGCCATCGCCAACGGCATCGTACCAGCCATAATCTGCCCAGTTGCCACCCAAGTACCGAACAGACCATTGGATGTGCACTTCAGTCCAGTACGGGGCAATACAATCAACATCTGGTGATAAGACGATTCAAAACTCCATCACTATTGTTTTTGACCCGCAGTGAGCGCCCATGTTGGCGTTTATTATGCTGGAAGCTGATGTTTCATAAGTGGTGTCAAGCGTTATTAGAGACATACCTTGTCGAGGTGGTTACCATAGGCTTCTCACAAGGAAACGGTTGCCCCATCAGTTTGTAAAGACTCAAGAGGTCATATGGCATAGATTCTCTTTAATCCGTGCGCGGCGGCAGTACTATACAGATTATTGTTACCTATAGGAGTATACATAACGCTTGAGACGGCGATTTGATGGTCTGCATACCTAGGTATGCTATGCGCAAGCCTTTCAATCTTGTCCGTCGTCCATTCAGGAACTGTCATGCTACCTACTTCCCCCACACATTTCCCCAGGTCTCGGGTCGTCAGTCGCGAACCCCCGAGACCCCATAAATGTGGATGCATTGTGCGGAATAATCGGTAGTTATTCCGAAAGTGGTCCACCATCGATGCTATGATGTCAACTTTCAAGATCCCCGAATGTGACAGATTCCAGGTTGAACCCCGGTCATGCGCTCGCTCCTCCCAACCTTTGGAAGCTGCTTGCTATCACCTTTGACAACTAGTACACCATCGCTGCCTGCTATGGGTCAATTACCTGATGAGGCGCAGGGTGCCGCTATAGGTATTATGATATACACCATAGTATGTATGCTATGTAATATCCTTATGTTGTGGCTGCTATGGACGGCCGGGGAGATACTTAGTCGTAAGTGGCTGGTGACAACTTCGAAGCTTCACATTACTGGTCCTATATCCACTGACGCGGATGAATCTCCCCAGATATAGGCATGATATGTGCCTTTCTCTTAGTTGCGGTCCTTGTCAACATAATACAGCAAATCAACGATAACCTGTAAGTTTTCAGTTGGTACCAAAGGCTTGACATCTCAACCACTAACCCATTGGGTGTCTGCTTCGATATTCAGGTTCTGGGTAGACGTTATGACAGCTCGATACCACCATATAAAAGCGAACATCGACAACCCTATGCTAGTTGCTAGCAATGGTTACACAGGACTTGATCTGGTCCTCTGGTCGATAAGTGAGACTCCTAAATTTCATATGCTCCCGCACGCCCAACGTTTACATGGGATCTTTTTCTAGGATATTGCAGTTATACTATCGCGGCGGGCCTAGCGTGTTTTTGGTTTGTGATTGTTGTACCTCACTATAGCATTTTAGGGAAGCGATATGCTTACTTGGCTTTCAAGGGCTCTTTCTCTCGCGCGAGTTGTATATGACTGGACAGGTGGAAGATATTGGATGTTGGCCAACCGCTGTGGCAAGGTTGCCTCGGGTACGTTTAATCTTATTCGACTCTAAAACCATCTTCTAATTGCCGGAGCAGCTTGGCTCATTCAGTTTGAGGTGCACCTATGACTAATTCCAAACCCCAGTGATATTCCCAATGGTTTTCATAGGCCTGTGTCATTCGAAAGCTGTCCAGAGTTCTCCGCCTCTGTTCTATTTCTTTGCCGACGTCCTCTGTATTGAGTGCCACCCGTACATATTTATGTAGCATTGACTAACTAATCAAACGGACAGATTTCCTCTTCATTGCGGCCGGCGCCATCCTCCTCCTGATGATCCTTATCAAGTATATCCAAACGCGCAGGGAGACCAATGCATGGACTTGGGCATACGGTACACGCTACACCAGAGGGGAGAGTAGAGCAGCCAGGGCGTACCACATCGATGTCGAGACAACACCATCATCGGGTAGCACTCTGCAGCAAGATCAGCACCAGTGGCAACCCAAGGGGATCTACGACAGCTGGCTCCTATTGCGATTATCCATTGCATTCGCATTTCTATGGTAAATCAACCACAGTCTTCATTGTTCAGCTAAGCATGCGCAAACTTCCGATCTTGGGTCGGTTCCCTTTCATACGAAATACTGACCAAATCACTACAGGATATTCGAGTCCAATACCGTAATAGTCCAGCTCACAGGCCAAGCTAACATGAAAGCTGACGCCGTCCGAGCCGCACCGGACCTCAGTGCCAAGCGGGCTAGGAGAGACTTTGCACTGCTCGTCCCAGGCTCCATCGCCAGCGTTCTCGCCTTTCTGACATTCGGAACCACACAACAGTTCCGCAAAACAATGTACCAGACATTTGTGCCCCGGCGGTGGCGGCGGGGGCCAGATGAAGAGGATGGCTCGGGGGCCAGCAGGGCTCCGCCGAGGTTGAACATTGCAATCACGAGCGCCGAGCACGTTGGACATCAGCATGAGCATGAGCGAGAAGCGAGGCGTCGTCAGCCGCCTGAGGGCCTGGACATGGTCGGGAGTACGACCGGTGCTGATATTTCCTTGGAAGCGCTCCGGAGCCCTAGGGGACCTAGTAGAGTGTAATCCCTAAGGCGTACCGACACAAACATGGCTTGACTAGACTATCAAGTAACATCCCTACCCCGGACAAGCCATCAGCCATAAGCGAGCACGCTCTCCCTGCGATGTATCACACGTGGATCGCATCAGAGTCTTTTGATCGCCAATCTTCACTGTCTTAGATTTTCTTTATGATTCATCGGCCTGTGTATCACCGTCTAAACCTTCTCCGGTGCTTGCTTCCTAGTTGCACCACACTTGTCGACTGCCGATCCGTCCTTCGATCTGAAGCAATAGCAGGTCCCTATATAGCACGGCTCGGACTTCTACCCGCCACTAGGGGGGAAATAATGGGAATTTTCCGGGCTTGCGGTCTTATGCTGCGAGATACACTGCATTGCTTCATGCGGAAGTGAGATCTGGAGTGGTATTGAAGCCCATGATGACAGGGCAGATGCTGGCACCTACATACTTAGGTAGGTGGCCATCGCAGATATCCCCTTGGCATCACCCGGGTATCACCCCATGAGCATGCAAATGATCAAATCGAAACCAAAGACGCGACGAAAGTTGGTTCGATAAGCCGCCATAATGATTCACCGACAACAAACATGGGCTCATCGTCTCGCCCACAAACCCCAGGGGGTTGAACAGAGATGCCTGACCTAGCTGGGCCGTGACCAAGCCACTCCGCGCCGATGCTGAAGCGAAATACTTCGATGTCAGATGTTTCTCGACCTCGAAACGCCAAGGACAGACACAGCATCCGCCATCCTCAAGGACCATTCCCATAAGACACCTCCCTTCTATGGCGTTACCCCCCGCCTACGGATAGCCACCAGCCGGTCCTGTCGCCGCGGGAGTGCGCATCTCGGCCTTATGGCCGCCTTAAAACCGTAACACTCTTGTGCCACCATCCAAGTCGGACCGTTACTAAGCGGTACGCGATGGTTGTTCACATGTCTCCTAGCCGTTCGTTCGATCGGCGGCGGCGGCTTTTCCACCACAGACTCCACAAACCAGACCCAGCGGGAAGACGCAGCCAGTGTCTCTTGCCGGCGATGGTATCACGGGGGCGTTACGGCTGATCTACCGCGGGGTGCAGTGTACCTGTACATTACAACTTACGACCCTTGGGAAGTCAGAACCGCGGACGTGGCCACGGGCTCGCAGTACCTACATATGTACCGACAGAGCAAAGTCGGTCAACCCTCATACTATCAGGGCGGTATCCTCTCGTGATTAACCGTGAAAATTCCACAAGCGAGCGTTCGAGATCCCGCCCGAGCACTAAACTAGCCAGGCATTCCGGGAATGACAAAAGCTACGGCCGCAGACATCACCCGTGTTTCCCGGGCCCTTCCAGGGTTCTATAAGGCTGGAGAATTCCCACATGTCGGATGGGAGAAGGGGGAGAGAGGGATGGATGGCGGGGGTCGACATGAGACCGCCACAGCGGCCGTCTGCAGCGGGAGTCACCGCCCATCCCACCGCCCTGCCGTGGCCCATCTACCTCATCGCCATCACGCCTCGAAAAGACACTCTGGAAGTTGTGCCGTCTCCGAGCTAACATACGGTAGTCCCCCAAGAAGGGTTGCCTAGTCCGTCAGCTAGACGTCACGAGGCGTTGAAGTAGTGCGCAAGCCACATAAGAATTGCTATACCCTCCACCACGATCCGTGATCGTACAGCGACCCTCCTCCGCCTTCTCAGGACTACCGCGGTGAGTTATCGTCCCCAGGGCTTGACGCACATATGAATCCGGTCAAAATTATAGCTATACTTGGGGTCGGGCAGCGTCGATGGGCTTTCACGGCTGCCATTGCCGTTCACGGAATGGGAATATGGTATGGTCCAACCTCGCACTCGCTACACGGCCTACTGCAGACCCCCAGACACGCACTGCCACCGCAACTTGCCTGTCTTCATGTAGGTATGTTATAATGCATGTATGTATGTAGTATGTAGTATGGACGTATGTAGTCCAAATCCGTACCGTACTTGCATCGTTCCGCCCTCCCGCGGGCACTTACCGGCACCACTCATCATTCGACAGGACTGGAACCCTTCCCTTGCCCCCATACCACCAAGCACAGAGCACTCACATATGGTAGTAGTCGCCCACACCACCTCCACGCCTGCATCCTCCCATCACCCAATCGCATCCATCACCCCGAGGCGCACGTCTTTCCCCTGCCGGCATCCGGGCCCCAAGCAGCCCCCCCACTCATCCCGGGCCCAGCAGAAGCAGCGCCACGTGTTTCAACAACCGGCATCCACGAAAGGACGGTCTATCTCTGAGAAGCGTCCTGTTATCGGCGTCAAAAGAGATGGCTGAGGAGGGCGCAAGCTAATCAACTCGTCTCTTCTTGCTGTTCGGAACTCTCGCGCGTGACTGACCGCCTGCCTTTCGTTGCTTCACCTGGTGAAGGCGGTCATCCGTGGACGGTTATTACCATGTAGGCCAGCCAGCAACCCGAGTCCTTGGATGAGATCAATCCCAGCGCGAGACAAACGTTTGTTTTTGATGTCATGCCTGACATTGATTGTCTTCATTTATAATTACATGTAGATGTATGTATGTACAGAGGCCGCGAGAATCTAGAATGTCCCGGATCGACCCATTTTGTGTGCCCACGAAACTCCCCTTTCCCTTTGTTCCATCGTGTTCCCTCCCAATCTATTCCGTGATCGTTTTGTGTAGCCACGATATGTCTATCCCTATGAGCCTTCGAGCGGGCTGTAAACAGCCACACCTAGAAGTTTTACCGACAGTGTACAGCACGGGAGTCTGCTTCTAGTCAGGCAAGACATGTGCCCATCACTCCCTCGGCCATGGCCAATCAAGGGTGACAGAAAGGTTCGTATGTGGACAGGAGGGGAGCCATGGAAAAACAAATCTCTTCTTTTCCCTCTTCTCTTCTACTCTCGCCCCTCGATGCCATCGGCGTTCTGTCTAGCTACTCCTCCCGCGCCTCCAGGGCACATCTGTACCTGTGAAACAAGACCGCCACTTTCCAAACGCCTCTGAACGCCAAGAGCTGCTAGATTTTATCGGCTCCTGGACCGTATCACAGGACATATTGACCCCCACGTCCCCGGTGCATCATGTCGCGCCGGTCCTTGCCCCCGGTCAAACCATCCAAACGCCCTGCATGTTGGAAGTCCGACTCAGGTTCTGAACAGCTCCATCGGTGGAGCTAGATACGTGGGGATCTCATGGTGAAATGGGAGGGTGTAGAAAAGTAGGAGATTGTGCGTTAGATGCGAAGATGGCGAAAAACGAATGAAAAACAAAACTAAGACGATGCGGCTCTCCATGATGGCTCGAGCACATGCGTCGTGATCTGCCAAGGTGGCAGCGGGCATCATCTGGGCTTCAGAAAATGGCCCGGCATAAAAAGTATGCAAATGAGTGACTTGAAAGCTTGTTGGGTATCGTTGAGGTGCTGATGCGACACTCAAAATAAGGAAGCAAAGATTATGAGGCTTTTGATACACAGTGAAAAGGATATTTTGCGCCAATGGTGATGCAAGTCGTGTATGTCGTGAATGTCGTGAAGTTGGCCTCGAGGGCCGAATTGGCCATCACTTCCTCAGGCCAACCTTTCCCGCAAGGTTCTTCCAGAACTTCTTAGCTCCGATCTCCGCATCCGAACCAGGCTCTCTGACCATGACGGCGTCCCGAACCATGGGTCCCACGATATCCTCATCTCCCAGATCGGGAAACTTGCCCTCTGCGTCTAGCATTTTGGGGATAGTAGCAGATGTACCGTCCTGGAGCCTGTCCCACTGCAACAGAGCTTCCTGGCCGGGGTTCGACAGCTCAACCCGTTCCAATAGGGCATCGTGCACGGCTTTCCATTCCCGCTCCGTCTCCGCCCATTTTGCCTCGGTGAGGGCATAGGTCTTGGAGGTGATTCCATAGTGCTCGCCGGTTCGAACGATATGCTTGGTATAGTTGATCCTAGCAAGGTCCCAGTCGGCGCGCAGGGCTCGCATTGTCTCCAGGTCAGAGGCTTCGGGGAGGTACGGCCGAGGCAGTATGGTGTAGTTCGCGTGTCCAAGACGGTCCGACCAGGCATCGTGCTGCTCCAGCAGGTTGGGAATGGTGACAAGAACCTCGCTCGTAGCGACGACAGGCGAGGAAAGGCTCGTTAGAAGAGGTGGCCGGAAAGAAGCCATGGACGGTTTCGTGCGGAGTGACGGCGCTGCATAGGTCATTGGCGAGGCGAGCTCTATGCTGGTCTGCGGAGCGACGGTAGGTGACTGGAGAGGGGATGGTGCCTGCGATTGGTTTCGTGACGAGACAGAGGGGTTTTCTGTCACCAGGGGAGGCAGCAGTGGTGTCCTGGCCAGCTCCCGCTCCCGCTCTATGCTCTTGCCAACATCGGCCCTCTCGGTGTCAGGGGCCACAGCACTTGGTATAACAATGCTTTCGGTGCTTTCAAAACCGTACAGAGACAAGGCCGGCGGCGTTGGTGGCATTGGAGGTTCATTGAACCGGTCGAAGAACTTCTGGCTGGGTGCTGAGAGGGACGATGATCGACTTGTCGAATTGGCACGAGACAACGGAGGAGGAAGATCAAAAGAGGGCTCAGATGCGGCAGTAAAGGCTCGGTTCCTACGGCGTGTCGACCTCCAGCGATTGAGTGTAGGGAAGCGCGATCCGAGGCGCGTCGTGAGACCAACGAGGGGAGAATCGGTACCACTGCGCTGCCTTGTAGCGTGGTTTGTGGGATCCGTGTCGCCGTCGCTAAGGAAGCCCATGTCGTATTCAAAGCAGGAAATGTCATTGTCGTTGGAGCGAGTCCAGTCGGCACTTCGGATCATATCTGAACTCTGGTGTATACACGGCGAGTCACCTATTTCGCATAAAGTCATTAGCCAGGCTGCAAGAAGTAGTATTGAGGGCTGGGGCGGCATATGTTTGGCGTACACAAACAGTCGTAGAGGCTCTCAAGCTGTTCGTCGGTCAGCCCCGTCAATGTGGGTTCGTCGTCCTCGCGTTCGAGCGGGTCTTCTTGCACGTCGGGCAAGAGGCGTTTGGTATTGCTTGTGGTCGTGGCAGTGTGAGGAGGCTGGACGGGTGGGGCAGGCGACACTGGGACGTCAGAGCAGGAAGACGAAGTGGAGGTCAGGAGATCGAGAGACGATGTCGAACTGGCGTAGCGCAGGTGACTGCTGCCGTGGGCCGAAAAGGTGGGAGTCAGAGGGGAGGTCAGGTCGGAACATGATGAATTGGTATTGACATAAACGAAGCTCTGTTCACGAGACTCATTGTGCTGTAATGATGACTGAGACTGAGACTGAGACTGAGACTGCGACTGCGACTGCGATCGCGACCGCGACCGCTGGTTTTGACGCTGGTCCGGTTGTTGTTGTGATTGTTCGAGCCAGGCTCCTCCGTCTGCTGGTAACGATAGCTCTACTGGCCGTATCCTGGTAGACATCATGATGTCGCGAAGGAGAGTGAGGTCAAGAGAGAGGGAGAGAGAGGAGAGGGCGAGGGGAGGTGAGGGTCCTGTTTGTGTGTCGTCGTATCGTTTCTTTTTTTACTCTCTAGTTGTTGTTATTCTGCTTTGAAAGGTCGTCCGTTGGTCGTTGGAAAAGAACTGCTTCTTCCTCCTCCACAAAGGTCTCTCAACTCGATATCGATTGCAGCAGGTATCGCAAGCGCAGTAATGGGGCTTGAGGAGGTGGACGTGGTCGGGTGATTAAGTGGTGTGTTGTGTATTGTATGTGTTATTTTTTTCAACCCTTGGGATGCTGGGGAGAATCTTCGGGAGCTACAAGAACCCCTTGGATGATGCTGGGTTGTTGGAGGTGGCTAGATGTACTATTACGGGACTAGAATGCGTAGCTCCGTCCTCGCACGCTACCGGGGTGGTGTAAGGTAAAGTAGGCAGGGTAGGTGTTATGTCACTACTATGTTAGTTGGAGCTCAGGGATCAGAGGTCCAGAGGCCCAAGAGTGTCCAGGGTTGTTTGGCCGTTGGCGGGGTCAGTGCGGTGCAGAAGGAAAACAAGAAAAACGGCCACCTGGGCACAGCTCCGGAAGGTGGCAGGGAAGGACCCTTTAGAGCGCTAGCTTTAGCAGCATTGGGGTGCACGAGGCAGACATCTGAGCACGGCAGGCATGCTAATTGTGGGGCATTTGCAGGGTCAACTGGTACTCACAGGACACTTGCAGGGATAACTGGGTGGCACTTGGGGTGGGTTGGCTGGTTGGGAAGGAAAAACTGGATCATAAACGCATTGGAAGGAATAACCTAGAAACATTTGATCGGAGAAGCGTGATGCGTCCAGATCACTTTTCCTGGGGTGTGTCGGGGTGTTGGAACCACTCGAGAACCATTAGGGACATGATCGCCACTCTTGATCTAATCCGTGGAGTTCTTGAAGGTCGAGACTGTCCAAGGTGGAACCAGTTGACTGCCCCAGGTGGAACTGCCACATGTGGACCTTGGGCTCGGTACGTCAACTCGTACAGTAGTGTACAGTAGCTACATGAGATACCACTGCTTTGCATACGAAACCTACCTGGGTCGTAGGTACATACACGGTAGTAGGTCAAATATGCACCTAGGTACAGTAAACAACCAAACTCCTCAAGTACGGACTACCATAGAACTCTCCCAGATCCCACCAGAATTGTGTAGTTTGTATTTAGGTAGGAGGTAAGTAGGTAGGCACCGTGGGCGGTTGGACGAGGATGAGCGGAGAGGAGAAGAGAAATGATCCAGGGATGTAAAAGCATTGGCAGAGACAGCATGAACCTGGAAGCGCGATGCATGGTTGCCCAGCTGGTGTTGTTAACGTCGTCGCTAATGTTTCAAAGCTTCACTGGACCTCAGGTTGCGTTGTTATCCTCTACATATGTTCGATCAGGTAGGTGTTGTTAGCCCTTCAGCCACTGCATTGACAGAAACACAGAGAATAACTCCTCGATGGACGTCTGGCCCCTTTCACGACGGCACGCTCGGCCTCCATGGGCAGTCAAGTGCATGTGGTGTTAGTTTTAAATGTTTCCCAGAGTATCGTGAGTCGTGATACGAGGGCGCGATTTAAGACCCCGAATCAACAGAGTTCAATATGAGATCCCGGTCTGGTTGCCCCCTGTCCTGTCAGCCAGATTCTGGCCCACAAATCGTATCGATCTACTGCGTAGTAGCATCGGGACACAAACCAAGAACTACGATCCCCTACTGTATCCCAGGGTTCCAGATAGCCCCGAGGAGCCTGAACAGTCCGACACAACGGCCGAACAGTCTCGCTCAGGTAGGCGGCGGGGAAAAGAGGCGGGGGGAGGATGCAGTGCTGGATATGTCGTGATAATGCGGTGTGCGGAAAAGGTGTCCAAAGACGGCAGGCAATTCGGCCCAAGTATGCGGCGATGCGCTGGAGACTCGGGGTGGTGCATGAGAGGGATGGGATGGATGGGAATACTTTGTAGGGAGGATGGCTGGATGGGTGGACAGATGGATGCCAAACCTGAAAAAACGGCCCCCGGATTGGATTTCCAATCAGAAGGTCCTCGATGGTTCCGCCTCGCGATACGTAGCGCTGTGGGAGGCCACCATGCCTGAGCAACCGCGGAGGAAAGAGCGCATGCCACGTGAAGCGAATGGATAAGAGGTACATGATCAATGTACCGTATCACCCGGGGTGGGGTTGGCACGCGACAGCGACTGGCATGTGGACTGACATCTGGATGGTGTTGAAAACCCCAAGGTTAGATTGCAAAGCCTGTCACTGCATATTGCAGTATATACTGTTAGGTTTGAAGCCCGTGTTGGTGGTTGTGATTTAATACTGATTGTGTGGCAGTGGTGACAAGAGCATGTAGGAGATCCCCGCTGAAAAGCCCCCAAGGGAGCCGACCCGCCCGTCTCCATACGTACGTACCGGTATGCAAGCGTGGAGAGTGGGAGGATTTGAGCCTGTGACGACGTGGTGTGAGCGGGAAGGCGAACTGGATGGCAGGCGAGAGGGTGGGTGGGTGTCTTGCATCGTCGGCCAGGTAAGCTTATCATGATTAGGTGGGTGGCTTCGCCAAGCAGGAAGCAGCAATAGGTGGCGCCGGTGTGGTGTGAGGTGGTCCAGTCCAGCCAGTCTGCCAGTATGTCGTCTGCGCCTAAGCCTGCGTCTGCGTCTGCGTCTGTGAGCCTTCGGTTCCCCGCCCCTCCCAGCAACCAAAAACAGGCAGAGATGTCGCCGTGACGGAGGGGTCACCAGGGTGCACACATTCCCAAAAGAGTGCGGATGGGCCGGGCCTGCTGGCTTCAGTGGCTGTGCATAGTAGTAGGCAGCATACCATGTACGAAAGTGTGTGTAGACGGGACATCTGGTTGGGGCTAGTACTTAGATTCCTACCTAAGATACCCAAGATAGTTACTACTTAATTTCTAGTGGCTAGCAAGACGGGATTGATGTACGGGATTGATGTTTGTCACGTTGTCACGTTGTCAACGGCCGCCAAGGAAAGACCGGCCGGTGCGGCACACTCTAGACTGACAATGTTGTCGAAGAAGAAAGTGTATTGTCAATATGACTTCATTTAGAAGCCACCTAAGGTCGCCTAGACTGAAGTCTAGCAATCTAGCCCCTCATCGTGGCCGATCGTGGCCGTTATCGCAGCCGCCGCCTCAGCGTTACCCGAGGGGCCGGCGCGCGAGATGAGATCTAACTCCGGAAGGCGAGACGCTTGCGGCATGGGGCCTGCGCTGACTGGCTGGTCGTGCAACCAGGCCAGCGGGCCGGAAGCAGCCGGCGAGTTTGTTGACGAAGCCATGATGGAGCTACAGTGATGATTATAATTGTACTTATAATTATAATTATAAGTCCAATGAAGAACGACAAGACCTCTTCAACCCTTCCGATGTCTGTGCATTGGCGCTGGCGCTGGCGCTGGAGCTGGCTTCGCAATAGCCATTGGCGCCGTCATTGTCGCTGGCTGGATTGCGTATGCATCTTAACCGTCAAAAGCCTCGTTTGCTCGCTAGGTATCTTGTCAGCCCACAAAGCACATGGTAAATAGACAAGGTGTTCCGAGTTTCCTAGGCGATGAGCTCTCAACCCTAGCGGCTTGAACACTTCATTCTCAACCCCCGTGTTTCAACATGAGGCACTACCGCATACACAGTAGTGTACATACGCAGCCAGGGCAGCTGCCTTGAGGGGAGTGGAAAAGCAACCTTGGGATGTAGAATGAGTAGACTATCTAGGAGGTACTTCGTACCCCCGTGGGCCCATCACCAATGAGAGACAGGAAACCTCATGACAGCAAATGACATCAAAAGCAACAAAGTGTCTCGTATCGGAATCGGGAGACAGTGCCCCGGGGCTCTGGATAGTTCCCACTTTACAGTCGGTCGAGGCCCAGTGAAAAAAAATCAGAAGGAAATTTCTAACAAAAAAGATCTGCAATTTGCAGGACATCGGAAACCCGAAAAAGTAGAGAGAAGACCGATCAACAACTCCTTTCTAGTCCTGAATAGGAAAGTGATGCCGCTGCTAGAATCCCTGCTGGACCTGACGACCCGAGTGGTCGGTTCAGACTTACTACTTCCCATTTGGGCTTAGCGCCCCGTTTCTCTCAGGGTTAGGGCTACGCTGGGCTACCTCATCCTTATCGCCTATCAAGAACCCTGGGGAACATCCGTCGATACCACTGATAAATAGCATCAACAGCACAACAGCTTCTACAGAGTTCAAGTGACGTTTGGAATCTGGGATACGCATAAAGTTTTTCAATGGCGGACGTTGATACCTGGCCTGGGGAAATCACAAGCCGCAAAATTCATAGCATGTCGGCGCCTCATGGGGTGATGAGTGGAAGATATGGCCTTGGGCCCAGCTCACACACACACACACATCTCACCTTCTTGCCAGGAAGACACTTCGCACTTCACACATCGCACTTCGCACTCCTAACTCGGATCGTGGACAGTCTTTGTTGCACGGCAGCCGAGCCACCAACCTGGGTTTCTCAGCTTCTCCATCTTCCTCCTCCATCATCATCATCTCCCGTCCAGCTCACATACCTCCAGGGCTGCCTTGCTGCTCTAACCCCCCGGTCCGCCTGCGGTGATCCCATCTCCCCAATAACCCCCTTCTCTCTGCTTGTGAAATACACCAACAGCGGGCCTGGAGGCTTCGAGTCCGCAGTCCGTCTCTTCGATAGTGTTACGCAGCCACGTACGACATCTCCTCTATTACTTCTCTGACATGTCCCACCATAGAGACGCAAAAATACCGTGGATCTGCTTGGAGGAAGAACCCATGCTGACACACAGGCGTGTCATGTTGCAGCCATTACCAGCCATCCTTCAACTGGATGAGCAAGGGACTCAGCCTCGGCCAGCATGTCGCCCTTGTCAGATTGCACCACATCGACCTCGCCTCATGCTTTCGACGGTACCCATGTGACAGTTTCATCCCCGATATCTGCCAACTGCCGACGGCTACGCACAGGGGCACCTCAGCTCCAGCTTGTCCCGGAGTCCGCTTGGACAGACAGACACTCAAAGTCATACTCACCTCGGTGGGAAGATTCTCCGGGGTTTCAGTTGCTCACAGGTCCGAGCTCTGTACGAAAAGCACCCAATGGAAAGCAAGCGGGCCGAGCTCTTCTAAATCTTGTCTATATTTGGGCCGTATCGTGAGCCTTCCCTGGTCAGGACTCAGACATCTGAACCGTATCCTAAAGGCTATACCTGCGTCTTGCACAAGCAGAACAAGTGTCGATCTCGCAGCAATTGTCCGCCGGTCAAAGGGGGCCTACGGCTTGCTTCAAGTGAAGCTTCACCGCCTAGACCATCGGACTTGACATCGCATCACTCCTGCTCATCCATTCACTACAAGCCAGCTTCTTCATGGACTGCCATTGTGGCTGGGCCCTATTCGTGCCATGTGTAAGCAGCACACATTGATGACCAAGGGTAGGGGATGCCGTCCCTTGCATTAGCTTGACCTGGGCCGCTCTTGGTCACCTGTGGTGGAGGGTCGACTTCTCGGGCGATTTGTGTTCAATGGCCTCGGCCCCTTTCGGCCCAAACGCAGAGCACCACTACATACGGGCCACGGCTCATGCACCCTGACGGTACGCCCAGAACCCAACCGACAACCTGTCTCCGGCCTCTGACGATGCTGAAGATGGACAATGTGTTGGGTTCTACCGAAGCGGGTGTTGCACATGTGGGTTGCAGTCAACCACCCACTCATTAGCCGTCATCATGCTACGACAGCTCCCAACGTTTATCTGGAGGGCTCGGTTCCGTAGTTAAGCGTCACAAGTGTGTGGTGCAAGCTATCTGATAGCGGGTGTTTCTTTGAGGTTTTGCGAAGCCCGAAAGTTGCGCACGTCATATGTGCCACACCTTCGCAGCTGTCACTAGGAAGACGACGTAGCCAGAGTTGCAAACCCCCGAGCGGTTTGGGACACCCTGAACCCGGGATTTACCATAGGCTTCCTGGCTTGCAACTGTCTGGCTGATGCTAGCCTTCAATTTATTCCGATCTCCTTGGCTGCAGCTCCGCGTTCTTATTTCCCGTCAATGGCTCTTGTCTAGCACAACTTGGAAGCAGTGCACGGAAAGACTAGCAACAGCTCGTGCATCATGGAGGAGTGCTATCGAAATTTGAAGTCCGACTGTGCGGAAAGGCAACGCACGAGCCAAAATTAGCCTGTGCGCCGTCGAGGTTCCTGCTGTATCCGGTGATCGTTGGCCCGTTACTGGCTGATATCCGTATGCGGTCTACCCTGACACCCGCGATATGTTGTGCGCGTGTGATCAAAGTCGAAAGGGTCATGCCAAGTGCGTGCGTGCGTGCGTGTGTGTGTGTGTGTGTGTGTGTGTGTGCCTATGTATCTGTTTGTGGGTGACTGATAGCACGAACTCCTGGACGCTTGCGCTGTGTGACACGTCACTCGCTTCCCATCTGTGCCCCAAATCTTCAGACTGACGAGCCTGTAGGCTGCCTGGGTGCTGGATTAGGTGATGGTGGAAGATCCACTACTGTGGCCAGCCTCTCGGTGGTTTGCGTACCCTAGGGTAGTGTTACCAATTCGATATAGGTAATTCGACGCCGGTAGATTACAATACCGCGTGGCATACGCGCACTGGGAATAGAGACCAATCTCGAGCAGGTAGATACACGATTACGTTCTCGTAGCGCGAGAAGGAAGAGTTCTTGCTCTGGGAATCTCGCGTTATGCAATATAAGGATCATATGAAGGGAACCTCACCAACAGTGGCACGGATGGCTGTTTCACAAGCCATCAACGAATGCAATGAGCAGGAAAACCGAAGGAGGCTTTCTGGGGCTTTCAAGAGTCCTGAGTTAATTGAGGATAAGCCAGCGCTGATACGCGTGACTTGTATGGTGGCGGGAGAGTCAAGCGCACGATCTATCTCAGATTATGTTTTCGTATTCAATAGAGATCACTCCGGTTCCGCTGCATCAACATCTAGAGTTATCAATGCCTCTACAACGTACAAGACTGGAATTCTCTATCTTCTCAATGGCCCTGGAGTACCCCAAATTCCAAATTACGCGTCGCTGTCAGTGATTTGAGGTGATGACTGAAGTTACTAACCCAAGAAACGGCCGGTTGGTCTTCGCCCTCCGGAGAAGGGGGGGGAGCACTGTTGATTTCTCTTGTTCCCACTCTTATCTTGTTTGACAGATCTCTCCATACCAAGCTTGGAATGGTGTCATTGTCCGACATATAGTCTTTTTGAGGGCTTCAGGTTGATTACTCCCAACACATCGTCGTTTTGATCTTTCAAAGTTCGCCATGCCCTAGGCTGGAAAGTATGCACCATAATTTGTCAGTTATGTTGTGTTTGTCAATCCTAACTCATCGTAAGGGCTCCCTCCAAGCCATTCATTTGCTCTATATTGATGTAAAGTGGAACACCTGGGCAATTGGCTACATATAAAAATCAAGGTTACCTACTCCTGGGCTACGTTGGTCACGTTTGGAGGCATGTTCAAGTTCAGTTGTTCTTGAGTCTCCCCACGGATAGATAGAGACCAGCGCTACTGTATCCCTTGCAAAACAACGGCGGAAAATATCGAGTTATAGGTATTCTTCTAAAATCAATCTTTCCAAGTGAAGACACTTGAGGCGTGCCAATTGCCACAAGATGAACACCAAAGATCTGGAAGAGACTGCGTGGGTATTGTAAAGCCGACCAAAGATGGGTACCCAAGTGGAATTACATTGCCAGGTGCTAACATTTGAGGTCAGGACTTCCGTGGCCCTTAAAGCTTTATGATGACCATGTCTGGTGGAATTGCTAGCTCGACCGAACCTCGTGGACTTCCCGACATCCTCGCCTATATTCTCATCGGCGTTCGAGATATGGCATGTGCTGCTCTCGAGACCTTTGGGATTCATCACACCCGGCCCTCTCCATGCGTGGCTGTAGCAATCGAAATGCCATGGTTCGGTCTGTAAACAGGTTGGTTCAAGTGTTTTCTCGCCGGTTCACCAAACGAGGCATGGCGAAGCGCTCTCGGCATGCTAATACCGCCCGTGACAGCCAAGGTTGATGTTTCTTTTAACTTTGCATCCCAGAGGCGTTTCTGTTAGATTATCCAGGCGACGCGTTGGTTCGATTTGCTGAAAGACGTGGTCATCTCGGTGTAGTACCCGTGTGTTGGCGGGAGTATCGGCATGGCCATGGCTTCATCAATTTCCGACTTCCACCTGGTGGGCAGGTTGAACATCAGCACGGACTTTCCTTGGCCTCATTCGCTCTAGTTGGTCATCATCTACACTGCCAGCCGGTTTGTGGGTTGCATACGATCTCGGGTGATTACCGATAGGTAAAATATCTATCCGTGATACACGCGTTTTAGATTATCCCATATGACCAGCTCGCCGGTATCCCTTGAGTTTCGACTCAGCTTCGCATCCGGCCTCGATCGTGTTGTGAATAAACAAACATGGAAACAGTCGACAAGTCAAAGCTGAGAAGCTTTTGCCAAGGAGTACTGGCTACTTTATCACGGTCCGTGTGAGTCCGTGGCAGTTGTTAACCCCCTGTTCAGGGACAATCCCAAACGTCAGACCCGCTACTCAGCAAGGTGGTATACGCAAGCACACTGCACATGTCGCCGGGCCCACTTCCAGGTGAAACTGTTTAACGAAACCTGAATACCTTGGAGGCCGTGATCCCGGCGGCTCATATTTCTGCGCATATGTCTGTCCCGTTGGCATCGCCAGGCGTTTTGGTAAGGCATACGCTTAACACCTCAATAGCTTTCCCACCAGGTGACGGCGGGCCGTGGGTCCAGGGGTTCGGTAGCCTTTTGACTTCTGAGGTAATCCACTTCGCAATATGACAAGCCCGATAAGGTTGAGAGATAATCAAAAGCTAATCGATTAAGTATGCTTACCATGTGAACCTATCCCTCGGCATCTTGAAACCGATTGCGCTCGCACGAGAATCTTGGGACGGACCAAAAGTACCCTAGGGTAGATACACCTGTTTCTCGCGCATTTGTTTCGCTGACGACGCCAGCTATGACGGACGAGTCTTCTGCTTCTATACGTGCATCTCTGCACATGTGGCAGGGACAATCAATCCCTGCTCGAACTATCCTGGTTTCGAATGAGTTTTCGAAATCGATAGGATTTGCTGTACAACCGGTAGTAGTATACGATTCCCATCATGAACCAACCCCTGTATACACTGTGCAACCCTACCTCTATCTTCAACAGATGGTGACGGCTACACATGGGAGACGGCCATGTTTGGACATGGTCAGCGACACCAACAGGCATCACTAAGTGCTCAAGTGAGCACGATGACGTGTTGTTCTCCAGTGATCTAGTCGTTGTTTGGACTTGTGTTTGTTCCTGAACACCTACTTCCGTTACAGACCGGGCCTTTTACAAGGGATGTTCTACATCGGGGTTCATGGTGTCACCCAAGACTCTCTCATAAGACCCTCGGAACCTCATGCAAGACGGTTGTTGCTGCCACTAATGATACCCTGTTGCTTCTGAATAACCTTCTTTTGTCCGTTTACTTTCACTCAGTCCTTTATGCTGGCATATCTGTTTTTTGGGCACTCTTTTTTCGATCGTATCACCCTCGTCCACAACTTCGTCTCCTACTCTGTGCGTTATTGATATTGAGCCCTGAGCTCTGACCCGCGCTCGCCTGTAGTCTTGCTGGTGATCTTCATTACATAGCTAGAGCTACTCTCCTAATAAAGCGGAGCCAGGAACAGTGATCTACATAATTTTGATTATTCGAGGCGGACAGCAACAGTATGTCTCTCCATCCATCTTCCGCGACCCGTGACCCTCGCCGGGCATCGCAGAAATCAGGAGGCCGCTCCAGCCAGATCACAATGTGGCCCTCAGCTTTCGCGCAACAGGAAGGTGATGTCGAGCAATCCTCCCCTAGAGGACTGCGCAACTCGCAACGAACATCCATCTTCGACGCCGAGGCTGCTGCCTCTCGCATGAGCTTCTATGTGGGGGACGGGCTCCTCCCTCATAGTCCACGAGTTCCAGATCAATGGCCTGGCCAGAGTGGCACCTCAAGACTCAGCACATCGAGGCAAGGGAAGCGGGCTTCCTGGATGCAAGATATACTGAGAAATCCAGACGATGATGGATTGCCGGTGTGGGAGGGGAATTTTGATGTTGAGAAGAGACGGAGCTTCGCCACCCGTGCCTCAGGCAGCTGGTACGAGGACAGCGTGGGTACGGAAGATTACGGCTTGCCCAAGTCGAGAGAACCTCTCACCCAGGAACAGATATCCAAGGCAGACCCGGTTGGTGGCCTGGTCTCGGCAGAGGTGTTGATGTACACCTTCCCAGGCGACGGGATGGCCGATGACCCCGTCCTAGTCTCGTGGATGGAGAACGATCCTGCCAACCCGTTAAATTTCTCCAAGGGCAAGAAGTGGCTCAATGCTACGATTCTGGCCATTGCTGTGTGGACGGTCTCTATCGCTTCCTCTGGGTTCTCACAAGGTGGGCAGCACCATCACTAACTCATCTCGAGTCCAGGAGACTAACGCACACACTAGGCACATCAGACATCGAGACCGAGTTCGATGTCGATGGCATCGTCGCCCTTATGCTCACTTCCGCATTCGTTCTGGGCTTCGCTGTCGGCGCTCTTGTGCTTTCTCCCATGAGTGAGGTTTACGGGCGGCGCGAGCTGTATATATGGACCTATGCCGGGTTCGTCGTACTATCCGGTGTCATCGGGCTCCTCAAATCCGCGCCTCTGCTCATCCTACTCCGATTTCTCGGTGGCATCGCGGGCTCCTTCACGCAAGCCGTTGCACCTGCCGTTATCGCCGACATGTTCACAGCAGATGAGCGAGGATTCGTCCTGGCCCTCTTCACGCTGGCCGGTCTCATGGGCCAGATGCTGGGTCCCATATTTTGCGGCTTCCTAGATGCTGCATTCGGCTGGCGGTCCATTGCCGTCTTCATCACCGGTCTGGCTGCGCCGACTTGGATCGCAATGACCTTCACCTTTCCGGAGACGTATGCCCCTGCGCTTCTTCGCCAACGTGCTCACAAGATGGAGATCATTCTTGGCAAGCCTCACCTCGTCGATGGTGTCGGTGAGGAGAAGACTATACTGAGCCAGCTCAAGGTCGGCGCTCTCCGACCCTGGCTGCTCCTCTTCCTGGAACCCATTGTGGCGCTCCTCAGTCTCTTCCTGTCTGTGGTGCAGGGGACCATGTTCCTCCTCTTTGCCGCCTATCCCATCGTCTTCCAGAAAACCCGAGGTTGGCACCAAGGCGTCGCCTCACTACCCTTCCTAGCCGTTGCCCTTGGAATCGTCATAGCCCTCTTCTACGCCGCCCTATTCGACCAGAAGCGGTACGCCAAGCTCGTGACAAAATCACCAGGGCGTGTCCGGCCAGAAGCTCGTCTCCCGCCCGCGATGTTGGGGTCTGTCGCGCTGCCAATCGGCCTGTTCTGGTTCGCATGGACAAACTCGCCTTCCACCTTCTGGCTGATATCCGTCAGCGCCGGTACCTTTACGGGCTTCGGCATGGTATTACTATATATGAGCCTGACAAACTACATAGTCGACGCCTACCTGGGATATGCGGCCTCCGCCCTGGCCGCGACCACAGTCGTGCGATCTATCGCCGCCGCCGTGTTCCCACTGTTCACTACAAGTATGTACGACTCCCTCGGTATCCACTGGGCTTCCTCTGTGCCTGGGTTCTTGAGTGTGGTGTTCGTGCCTTGTTTGCTTGCTTTTTACAAGTGGGGACATATCATCCGCAGAAAGACCAGGTTTGCGCAGGAGGCGGCGAGGATGGCTGAGGCTATGAGTGGTGGGAAGTAAGCGTCTTGAAAGACTTCTGAGGGACGTTATGTACGTCACAGCTACTCGGGGGTTACAATAAAGTGAGGGGATATGTGGTTTTGGACAGCTTATATGCATACCATGATGGGCATGAGATGTAGACTCCAAGAATTACTTAGATACATCGACCGCCCCGATCATCACTTTGGTACTTCTCAGTAGCCTACTGTGTAATTGTCTTGGTTCTAAACCGGAGCTACCAATGCTACCAACAGACAAATATACCTCGTGAAAAGAGCCAGGACGTTGATATTACTCGGATGCCCACAAGAAGGCGCCCTAGATTCCATGTCCAACGACCCATGACCGGATGATCATGGGTTTGAATGCCTCGAGGGCGTTATGGAACGGTTAGGGGCTGTTTATGCGATTGCAGGCCCGAGTTACAGGAGACAGGCAGTTGTTGGTCGGTTGGAGCAGACGTCAGAATTCTTGATTGACGCCAGCTAGTCCATCATTGTTCGAAATGATATCTCAGACTCCATTGGTATAGTAACTGTAAGACCTATACTAAGTATTGATCAATCTATCCCATCCTGAGATCTAGTATCTAATTATCCGGATGTCCTCGTGATATATCCAATCACTGTTACGCAATGCGCCTGCTCCATTTATTGATACATGCAAAGTCCAATCCCCAATGATTACTTGTACTCAGAGCTGACATGACCAACGCGACCCCAGTTGAGATACCTCCTGGCCCCCTCTCTTGCAGACGCTCCAAGTCTTAGCCCTCAGAGAAGTGGACCGCGGAGGCTCATCGTACACGTTCTTCTCAATCTTGACTAGCAACTCCCCGTTGCTGTCGTACCCATCGGCATCCTTGAGCTTGAGGAACCTGTAACCTGACTGCAGCCTGTCGAGCCGGATACAGGCCCATGCGGTGTGCTGGTCCTTGATGCGGCCACGGTGTTCAACCTTGAATCTGTGTGATGAGGTCAGCAATCCATTGTGCATTCATGCTGATAAACGAATAGCAGAGGTGTAGCACTGCACATACCTGACAAAGCTCAACTCCTCGACAACATGGCCCACCGTTGGGAAAGATAGCTTTGATCCCTCTCCCCAGTCAGGATGGTCAGTCTTCGCTGCCTTCGTCTTCCTGCAGATCTGATCCCTAGTGACTTTCCTCCTCGAATTCCTCTCGGCGGCACTCTCAACATGCAGATAACCCTTCACCCTCGGCCGGAAGTCCTCATTATTCACGGCCAAGACGTTTGGTCTGGTGATCCCGCCGGTGTCGTCTTCCGATACCTTGGGCGCCGGGACATGTTTGCCCGCAAGGACCGTGATACACAGGTCGAGCCTCTTCTTCCCTGTGACTTCCGCCTGACACGTCGCGGGCGAGTCGTCTCGGTATCCTGGTGGCTTCAATACGTAGCCCTTCTCGCCGTCAAACATGGCTTGGTTGAGGTGCATGGGTGTATCCCAGGACTGCCAGTTCAGGGCCACCATCTGTACACCCTTCCGCCAGAACAGCGTAGGATAATTCGGGTTCGTTGACAGGAAGGACGATATACTCTCCGGGAATGTCCGGGCGAGGTATTCCTTGTTGTGATTCCAGATATCCTTGTGGTTCGTCTTGTGTAGAGACTTGAGCCTCTCCTCGCCGAAGGAGAAGACATGCGCCTTTTTCGTCGCGTCGTCTGAGATGAAGCTTTTGAAGGGCCCAGGGCTGTAGGTATATATGGCGAGATCGCTCAGTGCCTTGCGAATCTTGACCTTATCCGCGTGTTGCCTGTCGACTTTGTAGTACTCATTGGCACCGGGCCTGGCGGCTTTCCCGTATCGTGAAGAGCCGGTGTCCGATGGCTCGCTTCCTGGCAACGTGACCTCGGACTCGTATTTGGTGAGCTTGGGCCCATCGGGTTGTAAACCTCTTTTGACTTTGATCAAAATCTTGCCCTTCAGATCTCGCAGCGTCGGTTGCTCTGTTTCAGGGTCGTAATTGGGTAAAGGCTTGTCCACGAGCAAACCTTCCCACTCTTTCTTCATGATCTCCACCATCAAGTCCTGCTGATGACCTGTGGTGTGAACCTCTAAGCTGATGATCAGTGGCAGGTCGTTCTTGGCTGTGAATGCCGACTCTCTGATGGTCTCACACACAGTTCTGAAGGGAATCGACTGGCTGAGACTGACGTCTCGGTAGGCGTGGCAGACTCGTGGCTCTCGCTTCAGCAGTGCGATGCGGGCTTTCGTCAACTCGTTATCTGATATAGCCCTAGCTCGTGAGACCATGCCAGGCTTTCGAAAATCGTTGTTCCCTTGAAGTGATTTCCTGAAAGACGCCTTATCCATTGCATGGCATTGTTCCTTCATCCAGGATAGGGCGGATGAGAATGACCAATGCTTCTCTCGCGGCTCAGGTTTCTCTCGGTACGGAACTTGTGGTATCTCGTTAGGGTCCACGGCGTCCCAGACATCAATCTCCACGCACCTGCATCCGCTCTCCAAGACCTGCAAAGCCGTTAACCAAAGCAAATTCGTGCCGTCGTACGCTCCCTACTCATATAGGCAACGAAACAAATGGTCCCTGGGGGAAGCGGAAGTAGAGACTCACCTTCTTATACTGCACGTCCTGGTTCTCGCCCAGGAATTGATCCCCCGTCGCAATGTAAGTGTTATGGCTGCTGTTGATGAAATATTGTGATAAGGGGTGATCGATATCCTTCTCCCTCTTCATGGGCCGTTTCGAACGGCTGTGATAATTCCACCAGTACTCTTGGAACTTCTGGTAGGAATATGTGTCGTCGAAAAGAGGTTTAGGCTCTTCCTTTTGCACGTCTCGGATGAAAGCCTGCAGCTTTTCTGCAGAGAGCGACTCCTCTCCGGGGCCTTTCAATTCAGCGTATAGCCTGCGAAGGTGCCTGTCGATGCTTGGTACCTGAAGTGGTAGACCCGCAGGAGAGGCCGCGGAGGCGAAAGTGTCGCTCCTGTTGATCGCTTGAGGGGCCGGAAACTTGAAGGGAGATCTGACGTGTCTTCCCTGCGTGGGCGTCCGGTTGTGCCGCCCTTGACGGCGGCGGCGGCCCATACAGCCTGTCATGGTGAATGAAGAAGACGGAGAATTTGACTTTCTACCCCTCGGTCTCAGCTGGAGCAGGGGTTTCTCGTTATGTGTGTGGCTGGTGTCAGTGATGACTCGGGTCTGTCAAGGCCACGGTGTATGTTGGCTCCTTCGAAATTGAATATCGAGGTCGGAGTCAGGATGGTGTGCCGGGTAGAAGCTGCATGATTATATCTGAGCAACTGGACATTGATAAGGAATTAAGAGTTGGCGAGATGAACTTAGAGACGTCATAAAGGGGGATATGTGGAATGTTTGCCTGCACGTGCAGTAAGCGCTAGAGGAGGAAGGCATTGAGGCTTGGTAGGAAAATACAGGGGGGGTTTTTCAGCTGAGCCTCATCTGTTGTTGCACATGAAGATCCCCAGGACGCTTTCGGTGAGATCTGGTGGTGGCCGAAATTGCCTGCCCAAAATAAACTGTGCCACGTCCTTTACAGCAGTACGATGCCCGCTATTTTTGTTGTATGGATAGGAATTACTGGCAGCAGAATTTCAAGGGGACTGGGGGACCAAGTCCAGGTGATTTTAAGAGGACGATAAGCGCGCGTTCGGGGAAACCTTGAGTGTCCACAACGTCCCACAATACTGGTTACATGGGACGCTTTTGATAACAGCCCATGGTCTACACTGATCTATTTTGCTGACCAGGAAAAGCTGGGTCGTGGTGGCGGTCCAGGCCAATCGACGTGTGCTACGCCGCAAGCTCGCAGTAACACCAAATGGGGCTTCGATCCAGCAATCATGCATGCATACATTCACTCTGGTGGGCGTGAGAAGTGGTCATCGTGCATTGGTCACAGCCCCGGCATGTGGATCTTAGGCTTTGGTGCTCATCACGCAAAACGGCATCACCAAGTTACTCCTCGGAACAATCACAGAATAATCATTTGTGGTAATACGGCATGGAGGTGACTTGCCTGCAAATTAGGTGACACGCAAGACAGGTGGCAGACCAAGTGGCAGGCGGCTATTGGAACAGACATCTCCATCAATGAGGGCGCTGTTCGCCCGTCAGCCTGTGGATTGAAACGGCTCCCCGGCTCTTTAATTGTGGGATCAAATACTTCCCCCGGATCCGCAGTGGATGATGGGTCCCGATCCCCGGGGCCGCCCTGACTAAACGCTCTCTTCCCCGGCTGACCGGCTTGCCCTTCCGCCCATTCCGCCCGCTGGTGAGAATTGAACTACCGGCGCTGACTGGGATCTTATAGGCTACCAGAAAGCTATAACTTCAGTGCACCTGAAATGGTAGCTATCTGCCAGTTTTGAAACAGGATTGGCGGACGAGCGTTCAACAGCGTACCCTCATCTGGCCAACCAAGTTGCCCTTCCCTACTTATCCTTCGAATTTACAGAGGGGCGAGGAGCCTATACTTCCCCACCTCCCGTGGCTTTACGTTAACTAGGAGAAATTGCTGAACTATTTGGCTTATTTATCAGTATAGCACTTTATAGCAAATCCAGTCACCACAAACCGGCTACCCTAGGGTACCAACATCGACAACGCCTACAGGTACATACCTGATAGACGAGCAAGAACTAGGTATCATTTTATTATCAACCACATTCAAATACATTGGAAGATGCTATAGAACACTACTTACAGTAACGTATCCATCGGACAAACGCAGCTACTAACAGCCACAGCTTTGTACAGGAGGTATCCCAAATCAAGCATGCTTACACCTCTCTATCCCTAACAGCCTAGCTGTACGTATGTGTCTGGTGAGAGCTTGCAGTGGTCTTTGTGACATTGATGCCGACTGGCCTTCCATCTGCAATGAGTTTCCGCCGCTCCCACCAATAGTGACGATATGTCTGTCGTCCAATGGACCGAGCTTGCCTTGGTTACCATCAGCACGTCGGGGCTTTTGCGATCCATGGGGAGACCCGTGAATAATCTGTTTGATCACGAGTCTCATGACAGGTAGACATGCTTTTACTATGGCGACACGATTCTCGACAACAGATCACATGGCAGCATATGAACTCGCCCAAAAGCCGTCCGTGAAGGACACGTTTTCGACGTATATGACGCGGACGATGGAGACGACCACGACAAAGATACCGAGAAGGAAGATGCAATTGAACCAAACCTTTCGGCTGGTATCTGTCTTCAAGCGCCAGATATAGGGCATCGGCAGCACGAGAATTGTAGCGTCAGTCAGAACGTTGATGCTGCTGACGATACCCGAATTCAAGTCGAGGTTGATGCAATGTGCGGTGACAGATGCATCCCAATTGGACTGGACGGGGACGCATTGGAAAATGTTTGTAAAGATGGTTGTGAGACTGTAGGAGGCAAATGCCCACAGTAACGCATACTCACTTGAATCGCCTGCTGGGGAAGATGCGATGACAGAAAAGAAAGGTCGACACCTGTATATTATGAGGTTGCTTTTTTGAAGTAGAACTGCAGGGCCTGGAAGCATTTTACCTTGATCGAGAACAACGCCGGTAGGCCGACAAATACAGTGGGGAATAACGATTGGATGTGAGTGCTTTAACCACCAGGCTAATGCGTGAGATATGCCTCACCAGACCAACAATAATCACCTGTGCATGTAATAATCCTAGCCGGATGGTTGACGCTTCATGCGCCGAGTTCAGGGGTTCTGGTGTTGGTGTTACAGGATAACGGGCAGCCTACTTGAAGTACGTACTACATAAATTGAATAGCCAGATAGTGCAATTTATATGTACGGTACTATAGACATAGACCAACTACTTGAACCAACCACTACCAACATAGCACGTTGTCTACTTACTCTAGTCTGCCACTGCCTTCAGTCACGGGATGGAAGGGAGTTTACAGGCGGGTACCAGTATTGAAGTACTTCCCATCACATCACTACGGATATATATTCCGTCACTAGCCACTCATGCTTCGTTTGTTACTCTGCTCGAGAACTTTCAACTATACATGATTGTACCCCTCTGTCCACTCAAGCAAGCAAGATTATTCTCTCCTTCCATAATGACCTGGACAACTTCGAGCCCTGGAAAATACGTGTGGGCCACGATCGCTGTACTTATCAACCTCGTCAAAGCGCCCTTATTAGCCCTTTACTATATTCCCAAATCAACGAGACCTCATCCAGAATGGACGCTCTTCCAATCGATCATGAATTCATTGATGAACACATTTCTTTACCATCTCGCCGTTGTGGAAGGGGTAACGCAGCTCGACCTGCAGCCCGGAAAACTTGGGGATAGATTCGTTGCCATCCCCAGGGGCCCGCAAGCCATATTTGTGGGTGTTGCTGCATCAGACGACGCCATTGTCCCCTCAGATACAGGAGCTGTATGGTTCCCAACACCTCCCAGAACAACGGCGCCCATGGCCAAGCCTGTGATCCTTCACTTCCATCCTGGCGGGTACGTCATGGGCGATGTCCGGACAGACGCAACCTTCGCCGCTCAGGTGCTCACAGAGCGAGTCGGCTCCCACATCTGCATGTGTCTCTACAGGCTGGCCTCCAACCCCGGCGGCCGATTCCCCGCAGCACTCCAGGACGCATTGAGCGCTTATCATCACCTCCTTCAGGAGATCCCAGCCTCGAACATCATCCTATCGGGCGACTCAGCTGGTGGCCATATCGTCATCGGCCTGCTGCGATACATCGCCGACCATGGTGTCGAGACGGGCCTAACGCCACCCAAGGGCGCTCTACTGTTTTCCCCCGCCATTGATATGCTGGCTCCCTTGGAGCCAGGAACTATCACGAAAACCCGCAACTACAACAATGACTACCTTGATCCCACTTTCTTAAGTTGGGGTGCCAAACGCTTCGTATCACAAAACACCGAGTCAAGGCCTTATATGAATCCTCTTGGTCATCCCTTCAAGAGCCCATGTTCTATCTGGGTCTTTTGTGGGGGTTGCGAACTCTTTTGTGATGATGTCACTGATTTCGTGGAGCAGATGAAGACAGTCAAGGGCAACGAGGTCGAGCTCAGGGTCGAACGATTGGCTAACCACGACATCGTTTTCGCGGGAAACCTGACTGGCTGGAGGAGCCAGGCGGAAGAAGCTGCGTATGAGGCAGGAAGATGGATTTCCAAGCTGTCCTGAAATTCAAGTGTTGACTGTAAGAGTTATTCAACGCCCATGCGTTTTCAAGACTTTGTTTGCCTACCATTATCCCCGACGACGACGAGTCTGTTTATAGAGATCTCGAGGATAATGCTCCCGATACTTCTTTCCCGCCACCTTATACTATGTGAGCTTCATCAGCCCCCACTCCTCCCAGGCATAACGATGAGGAAGCCGGGGTAGTATAATTAGTGCATGTATGTATGTATGTTGTCTCTATGTAGACCCCTGGCCTAAGCCAACAGATCAAACTATGGACCAACGTATCAAGAAATCCAATAAGGCTCTTGTTGGCGAAGTTGATAAGAAATCAGCTTCTTCTTGCTTATCACTCGACAAGCCTGAGCCCGAGCCTCTTTAGCCTAGCTCCTAACAGCCCAGCTCCGAACGGCCGAATTCTGCTGGTGACGAGTCTCCTCAGCCTCCCCTAAACTAGAGGAGGTCTATAATCAGGGCCCCATCAACAGTTTGGTCTCCTGAATCCCACTACAGCCGTGCTACCGGGCTCTCCTCACAGCCTTAAGGGGCTCCAGGTCAAGGGGGCATACCGTGCCCGGATGAGAACCGGCCGGCCTCTGCTAGCATCGAGTTTCCTCAGCCCACCCCAGGTCACACGTTTATCCGAACTTTCGCTACGGCTTCAAGAAGCTGCAGATAAGGGGAGCACCTCTCGCCAAGGCTTACCTATGAGAAGCTTTAGGATCGATAACGCCCCCCCCCCCCGCCGGTTAGACTCAGCCGTGTGCTTAGAATAGGTATGCGTCTTGCGCCGAGGTATGGGTGTGGCTATCATTAGAGTACCTGACAGGTTGTTCCCACAGACAGCCCACCGGAACGATCCCGCTGAGTGGTTTAGGTGTATGCGGTCGTATTTCCGCCAGGCTTCGTAATGCCAAGCCCTTGAAATCACCCAGCAAGGCCCAGTACCTTGTTAGGTGGCTGGAAACTGTATTAGAGTAGTTGAAAATCCAATGGTTTATTGCTTGGATTTGCTTTCACAAGGATCTGGGAAAAGAGCCGTACAGTACCTGGCAAGAGCTGTGTATACGGCGAGTTGACCCAAGTATACAGCGCAGGAGCGGCGCACGGCTGGTAGACTGTGCTGATTTGTATACTCAGGGAAAGGAGCCCGACCATGCTGTGCATCTTCTGCCATTATGGTACATCTTCTCCGACTTCAGGCTTGCGCGCCCTTCAATACTTGGCATGGCGATCACGCGGATCCAAGAGAGCGCACGACTCACATGAGTGCACGGTATAACGCAAAGTACATGCGCGCGCCGTATTACGCCAGTTCCTGAGGATCATGTTTACTTTTGATCTATATATACAGCTTGCCCTGCAAATGCATGGTGGGCTGCATCTTGAAGTCTTGGGGTTTGATGACACAGGCCAATACAACCAATGAATATTCTATACACTGGAATATATGCAATTGACCGATCTCCACAACTCTAATCCTGTAGAACCTGCTCCTAAGATCACTATCATAACCATCAGGAATCATCTTCAGGGATCCATGTAACATAAGAGAGAATGTCGTCGTCACCCCGGGCAGCTACATCCACCGGGTTATCTTGAAAATGTTAGCATGGATACAACATGAAGCTACTGATGGGTCTGAGAGATGATGTGAAGTAGTTTTAACGCTGGTTTGACTTACTAGGCGTAGGTAGTGCAGTCGCAAAGCCAAAGGCTGCTGCAAAAGCGATAAAAAGGGTCGTGGATCGCATGATGAAAGTGTAGCAAATGTGATTTGATTCTGGTTGTGGGCGTGGCACTAGCGTAGAGGCTGATTGTCTTGGAAACGTATGTAGGATAGTCTATGGCTGGATACCTAGGGACATAGGCGAGGAGGTAATGGGACTCGAGGTCTGTTTCGTGGTGAGACACTGGGGTATTTATACACGAGCGATCGAGAGGTGATGTTGTGCAGAGTTGCTCGAACCTCTACATGAGCCTCAGGAGCTTCAATCATGCAGGCACACCCTTACAGCTCCGCACAATTGGTACCTTGAGATCGCGTCCGTGCAAGATACCTACGTAGTACCTATGCGGTGGTGACCGTTAGGGGGGGGGGAGACTTTAATGATCAACGCTGTGCCGCAGCTTTCCAAGGATATGTTCAGCTCATCATCACCAAAATCTCCTTCCAGCCGATCGCCCATGTGCGTCTACAGGTGCATATCACCATGTTCATCTTTGCGAAATCTCGACTACGTATCCTATTGGACTGTCCATGTGTGATGAGTCTAATTGTCGACACATCAGGCGCGAGTGCGAGATGACAGTGTCTAGCACTGTCGCCCCTGGTTACATTTCACCTCAATCGCCCCCAACTTATGTACCATAGTAGAGCTTGACGAGTACATTGCTTCAATTGGCCGCCAAATCCCTCGTGATACCCAAGGAATGAGGCATTTCTTTCCAGTGCAACCAGATACTGGAGAAGTACGCAAACATGATGGCGCAGCGGCAGCGTAGTCCGTGGCTTCCTGCATATTGAAAATGCAATGCTACAGTAGCAACGAAGAATTTCTTGATTGTTGCCTAGAACGAGTACGACATCGAGACGGTACTGTAACATCGCTTAGTAATATAGGAAACTATCCAGAGTGCAGCTATTCGTACCCCTAGGATACTTGCCCCCGTATCAGGCCAGGCGCACTACCCTAGGGTAACTAACCCGTGTCTAAGCACTAGCCTTATATAGGATCCAGTCTGTCGAGTATATATATATACCTACGCTAGCTAAAATAGTTAATACTACTGTTCGAAGTCTTTATACCTCTAGATTTTATTATATTGCTAGCCTGGAAAGAATAGCCGCTATTGCTTAAAAGCTAGACTACTACATTGCTATTCATTAACTACTCAATACGGTTATTACGATTCATACCATTCCGCTTCTAATTGATATACTTCCTTTCTACTTACTTTCATATTAAATATATATTCAAGAATTCAACTATTCAATCATTAAGCGTGGTAAGACAAGCTCCCGGCCCCCCCCTTCCCATTGCCGTCAGGTTGCGAGCGGTGCTCCTGTGATGTTTCACGTTGCAATCCAAGGATATTTTGCAAGGTGACTAACTGCTTCTGACTATGTCTGACAGATCCCAGAAATACCCTTGGGTACCCTGCCACTTTTTGTCATGAGGCTACCCTAGGGTGAATCAACGCCGCAAGTAATCTATCCAAATACTCGCTGTCATTACCACGAAATATCATTCTTGGTCCTGTTATTGCCCCTTCCGCCACTCCAGGCCATCTCATCTCTTTCCAAGGCTAGAGCAATGGCGCAGCAAATAAAGTATACACGGATTGAAGATGGAGTTGGCAAACAGAAGCCGCCAGTATCGATCACGGTGCTTGGTGTGACCGTTGGACTTGGTTCGCTCGTGGTCATTGCAACGATGACCTGTCTCAGTTTTTGGTTCCTCGGCTTCGCCATTGGTATGCGATATCAAGCACAGGCAGAGGCCGGGCCAGTATGGCTTTGTAAGTATACCAAGCTTCTATGTGTGGCTCGATCGGCAATCTTCGAAAGGCTTTCCACATGAGCTAACCTTGGCTCCAGTGCCTCCAGGTCGACAGAGCACCACGTTTGAATACCAGAAGGTCTTTACGCTAGGGGATAGCAACGAAACTCGAGAACAATGGCATGCTCTATTCCCAAGTAAGTATCACACCTCCACTCACATAGTTCTCGGTTTGACCAGATGAAAATCATCAGCGGGCGGTGGCTTTATAAAGCATCCCACGGTATCTCCAGGCATGGCCAGTCTTGCAGTCTACCACCAACTCCATTGCTTGGTAAGTTTATCCCATCATTTGTGTGTGAACCGAACTGCGACTCTTCGAGAGTACTCAGACTTCCTGTTTACACATGTAGATCTAACACCTGGGACGTTACTCAGAATCACATTCGAGAGTCCTATTGGGCTGCAGTCGATGGGAATGTCACTTCAGACCACCAGCGTGCAGGCTCACACGTTCGTCACTGCATTGACTACCTACGTCAGTCGCTTCTCTGCAATGCAGATGCCAACCTTGAAATGCCGAACAGAGAAGCGGGAGGCGTGACTGGCTTTGGCTTCGAGAGGCAGTGCCGTAACATCGCGAAGCTTAAGGCATGGGCAGAAGAATGGAGAGTGGGAGATGACTTCCAAGGTTTTTAGAACGCCGAGTCTGAGGCCCCGGGGGGTCTGCTGCATCTTCCGCCGGAGGTCGGTGCAGCTTCGAATACATCAGAAATTCAAGTTTGGTGGCCACTCAGGGTTGGAGCAAATGTGGATTTAGCTGTGTTTACCACAGTATCTCTCTGTATTGCTGGAAGAGTGAGTTGTACCGCGTTCAGCCGTCACACGGCCGTAATGCTACTATGTAGTCTCTGTCTTCCACCCTGGGGCAATCGGCGCCACGAGGAACGAGCGATGCATCCATAAACTTGGTGACAAAGATCCACCGGTCAGCTGCTAGATTTGTCGAGGGGATGCCCCAAAGGATTGGATAGTGTTACTCCGTACCCGTGGACGATGCGCTTAGTCTTTCTCCGATCTCTACGCCCCGGGCGACTTAGCCTCTCAGTGTAGCACGGAGCCTTTCCCGTCGAGAGTGCCTAGTATCCGTGGGGGCTAATCACCGTGTTAATTACTACCTAGCCCACTCCATGTTTTGTTTTCTTTGGTGAAATATGCCAGCCACAAATGGGTGGTAACGGGTAGGTACTATGTAGGGTATGTTCGGCCCTACCTAACTAAGCAAATCGCAGTTCGACCACGGCTTCATATGATAGGAGCGCTAATATATTGTTGCCTATATGTAGAGGACCTTGGTCGTTGGTACCCCCACGCCGTTCATGCTTGCATGAAACAGGTCGGACTTGGATACTGCATTGGCTGAAAAGTTCGGCTCTTTAAGGCCGTGGGTTGCATTGAGAGTAACACAAATGTCCGAACCAAGGGCAGTGATGCCTAACGACTGAAGGCTGTTGACCAAACACCTCACCGGCTGCAAGTCAATAATCATTCCAAGATCTCGCGACCTAGTTCGGTCAGCAATATTGCACGTCTTTGCTGCATGTGACTATGACGTGAGCGGCTATCGGCATATGGAACGGAAAAATTAGTAGCGAAGTGTGGAAGTGTGTTACATTAGATGGAGCAAGAGTCCCGGAAAACAAGATATATGAGATAGAGCTATTTATGTACAGAGACGCTGGTGCGTGCCGGTAACCGGCGCACGTTCACATAACACAGCATAGACATGTGAGGTAGCCTTCCGAGATCCGCTTGACACCGTGCGCGTAAAGTCGCAATACCTACTACATGTAGTACTTCAACGGAAAGCTGACCCAGCCTCTTTTACATTTCATTTTATGACCAGTCGGGACTTTCGGCATGGACCTACGTAATGTCACCTTTGAGATGTTGGGGGCCGTTTGGACTAGTACACTCGACGGTCCATGTCGGGATTGCCTCTCGGACGGCGAGACGGGCCACTGGGGTAGGTGAAGAGCGTCCCCTTGTATTCAGTAAAGGTTGGTAGTGTTTGCTTGATTCTGTTTCTTATAATCCGCGATCATCGTCATCATATTGCGACGCCACGAAGGAGAAAGGGAGCTATATATATATATACATTAATAATAATACCAAACTAACAAGGGGAGATAGCTCTAAAGAATCCTTAATATAGATTGAAGACTTATACTTTTTAATCAAGCAACGAAGGCGCTTTGAAGCTCGCGCTTGTAATACAGATAAGAAGTTTCAATATAATAGGAAAGGCTGCTGAAAAGCAATAGCTTTGATTAATGAAATTGTCTAAAAGCGCCTTATTTGGCATCCTGCCCCTTTGTAAGCCCACCCTCCGGAACGAGTATGCTTCTGTTGGACAAGTCAACATGACGCGAGACAGCCCACTCATGTAGTCCATCCCATTGCACGCAACGGTGTAGAGGCTGATGCTCGAGCGGACTGGGCCCAAGGACCCGGCTTTCATTGTTAGGATCGTGCAGGTAGTGGTATGGCAGTACCGTGATATCAGCATGACAGAGTGTCGACTTGCGCAGCGACTCGATACAATGCTCTTCCAATGCAAGGTTAGCCTTTGGATGACAATTAGATCAATGTCTCTTCTTCCGATTCGTACCTGTATGCTCCCATTGGATTCTTTCTTGCTCCTCGGTGAGATTAGGGAAGTAATTATCTTTAAAGAACCATTGTCGGATCAATTTCTGCCGAAGATCATTAGTCGCGCATTTTACAGCATCATCAACTAGGCTGCAGCTTGGACCAGACATACAAGACAGTGCAGTTCGTGGTAGACCGACAGAGCACCCACGTACCCTGACCCGTCACTGAGCATCAACGAGGTCGCACCAATACGTTGCAAATCGTCAGTCGAAAGCCTCATGTTCATCCCTAGGTTTATGTAAGCCAAAGGTCGGATGATATGTTGGAATCACAGACATCTCGAGCTCACTCGCGTAGCAACTCCGAGACCGAGGTAGCACCTGAACGTACCAAGCATCATATCATCCCAAGCAGTGTCTATCTGGGGAGATGGCTCGCCAACGAAGCTGCTCCGGTGATTCCCATCCAGGAAGGCGTCCAGGCGTCTGTCTTCCCATTTGATGACATCTCGAGCAGGTGCTTGGTTTAAGTATGATTAGCTGACATTTGTTCCGCAGCCAAACCGTTCAAACTCGGTCATGATATTGATAAAAGACCTACACCATGGCCCATCATTACACGAGCAAACACTCGGATGCTTCAAAATCCATGTGCCAACTGTGAATGCCGCTATGGTCAGGTTCAAGAGCAGCCCAATCGCGTTGACAAGCCCAATACTCTTGAAGAATGACCTTTGATAATCAAAGACGCGTGTGCCAGACGTGCTACACGCAGGCTTTGATGGCCACTGCTCCAAGTCGTCTTGCTCAAAGTCAGCTGCCTGTGCGCCATGCTCTTCTAGAAAAGGTTGTGACTCGACTGTGGTGGCGGGGGCAAGGTCTTCTGGACTATCCATGATGGCTAATTTGTGCGGGGGCTGAAGAGCTTGCCAGGAGTGAACTTTGCATCGGTCGCACAGGACCTGGAATGATTGAATGCGTACCTAAGGACGAACGATGTTAAGGCTGTCACAGCAAGATTCATTGTAGAACCTACATAATATAACGAGCTTGCAAGCACCTTTCTAAGGTTTGTCGACCGCGCGCAGGTTGGACCCCCGAGGTCTCTTGGTTGCTTTGCGCCTTCACGCCAGAATGCCAGCCTTGCCCAGATGTGGAGCACTGCCCCAGCCAGTTTACTAGGGGGGCCCTGCTAGTGCACATACAGTAGTTGTGCCTTTCGCAACCATCTCGTACAAATGTAGTCTACCTACGGGAGCTTCTTGGACATGGTTGCATTCTGGATACACCACATGATCCTATGGTTGGCGGATTCTGGATGACGTCGCCTCTCTGGGCCTCGGGTTAGATAAAACAGACACGCTAGATGGTCGGGTGTTGTCGATGATAGATGCTGTGGTGGTGTGGTCCGTGTGTGGGCACGGACCCACACAATATGGTTAAATGAACTGGCCAGGGTGGCCTATTGTTTAGTTAGATTAATCAACAACACATACCCTCGATAACCTCTTTGGGCCTTCGCGCCGTGACATTACGCAGTGACCCAGTTTGTCTGTTTTTTCTTTCATCCGGACGAATCCGGATTACAATGCCCCGGGTGGCTTGATAGGACCCGCTCTTGCTGCCCCACCCCCACCCCCCCCGGGCACCAGGCAGCTGCCGGGCGAGCCGGGCTGCGGGGGCCGAACGATCGGATAACTCCTGCCATGGGGGGCCCTCGATGATCTTGATTCTTTCTGGCAGCAATTCGATATCTAAGGATTACAATGATTGAAAGCCATATGCAGTCAACTCCAAGTCATACATGAATACCCAACCAACGAGCGTAGGAGTTGGCTTCGCGCTGGATTCGTAAATGGCTATTCTTAGACCAGTGTGACCAACCAGCTACTTCAGGGCTGAGAAGCACGCCTACTTTGCATGTACAAACTACGCTGTAGCCTGTCCAGTGCGACCTCGGGACACATGGGCCATACCAATGAGGGAGGGCACTGTTGAGAAGACCGCTCATATGTCAGCGAGGTCATTATGCTGCCTGAGAAGTTTTTATTAAATCAGACTTTCAAATTCAAGAAGCAACGTGCCAGTGCCAAGACTTTATTAACCACCGGCGGCCAGAAATTGGGAACCCATTCGCATCATCGTGCGGAGTGAGGAAAATCAAATACGGCGATTTCTTCCCACCACATTGAATTGAATCTCAGAGCAATCTCATCATGGCACTCTCGATTGGTACCAATGTCGTCATCATTTCTGTTGTATTCTCTCTCCTGGCTATTGCTATGGTTCTTGTGCGATTTCATTCACGAAAAACCCAGCGTGTTGCACTTGGCTTCGATGACTATCTGATCGTACCCGCGACCTTTCTAACCATTGGCGTCGGCATTGCAAATGCCATAAGTCAGTCCTATTCTTTTTTTCTTTATGAATATATTGTATTCTGTTCTTGATTTTGAGATACGTTGTTGTTGTTGCTGTTGTGTACACTGTCTGTGCGCTTCCATGGACTCGTAGGTCGAAACCAGGAGATTCTAACACAAATATATGATCCTACAGGTAGTATTGCCGGCAGCCTCGGCCAGCATGTCCAGTTGAGTCCGGAGGGAAAAGCAGAGTACACAGCCCGTACGGTGATATTCATGAAGGTAAGAGTCCTGCATTGAAGAAGACATTGCAGTACCCTAAGCAACTGGAACAATTGCTAATGAATCCGCCTCGGCAATCTCACAGTGCCTTTTCTGCACCACGCTCTTGTCCACGCCTGCTCTAGCCCTGACAAAATGCTCAATCGTATGCTTCTACCGCCGCCTCTTCCCAGGGCCCAGATTCAACATCGCCAGCCGGGCAACCATTGTCCTCGTGGCTCTTTGGGGTTCCGCAATGTTCCTCGCGAATCTGCTTACTTGCAGACCAATTTCGGGAAACTGGGGTGCCTTCACCGCGGCACCGGCGGAAGCGATGAAGGGCGCGATATGCGTCAACCCTGTCCCAAGATACTGGACCTCGGGGGTTCTCGACGTCTTCACCGACATTGTCATCTTTATCCTCCCGCAGCCGCTGGTCTGGAGGCTGCAAATGTCCACCTCGAAAAAGGTGGGTGTGAGCGCTATCTTCTCGGTAGGCGTATTGTAAGTGGTGCTTCCAATGACAGCTCACACCAGAGTCCGAATGCGTATTCTTGAGCGAATCTGCTGCTGACCAAACTCGAACCGAACAGTGTTATTGCAATCGGTGCGGTTAAAATCTCTTTTTTTGTGGAAGCTGGGAAAGAGGCTACCAAAAGCTACGATGTGACATGTGAGTTTCCCCCAGGAAGTCCCAGATCTGATGAAGAACGCCCTTTAATCAGTCGAGTGGATATCAGACGATCAAGCGCCGACCCTTTACTGGACCCAGCTGGAGTGCGCGGTCGCCGTGATATGCGCATGCCTGCCCACGCTGCGGGTCAACGTCTTTACCGTCACGGTGAACAAGCTTCGGAGCTACGCAAGCAAGATCTCACTTCGTGACAGGGGCAGCAACCCGAGCAGCAAGACCTCAGAGTACGAGCCAAGCCTTCCGCAGTGGGAGAGAGATAGCAAGGACACGTCGACGGACACCAAATCGCCATTCCAGCCTGCCGTGTATAAGGCCGAGGCGATATCGCTGTCGAACATCGATGTGTCTCAGCACCATCCCGTAAACAACATCGCTTCGGCGATCTATGTACAGAGGGAAGTTAACCAACAACGAGTGGGTGCTGGGTACCCGTAGACGACCGCCGAGTCATCAGTATCAAGTCTATCTTGAAAGGATGTCAAGAATCAATGCCGAGCTCCTGACCCGGCATTTGTTACTGCATCCCTAGAGGAGCATTCTTGACTAGGAAAGCCTGCATGGCAACAATCGGCCATGTCGTCGATGACAGTCGGTGTATGTAACAGAGTGGGATGTCGTTTGTATCGGGCACTTGTGCGGCCATGAAGGCCTCAAGAATTACTATGTACCTATATAGTCAGCCTACCGGATGGTTGGAAGGCAAGCTCAGAGGTTGAGCTGGGAGTAAAGCGCTGCGGGGACGAACAGGTTAGATTTCCATTCAACGCTTCAGAGGCCATATTGCTGTGGTCCCTATAATGGGTTTCCCTCTCTGCCCGCGGGTTGGGATCCCGATGTGCCCGGATGTCAGACTCTAAGTGTAAAAGCAGCCAGGGACAACAGTGACCGGCTCATGATGATCGGGCAAATGCAGGATTCTAGATCAACCCTTTCGTTTCCAGTGATTGGAAAGCTACCTCCCTCCCAAAATGGTATAATCTAAGGGTGATAACCTTTTTATTCCCTGTGACCTGTAATCTGGCCTAATTGATATGGGTGGAAAAATCACCGCACTCAGCCTCCTGGCCAACTTCGGCGTGGTCGGATTCACTGAAAGCCCTGGGAGTGCACCCCAACATTCCATCGAGAGTGGGTACACACCTGGGATCTGTGGTACTATTGTACTACCTACCTAGGTACATTCGTGGGGGCGGGGGTGATCAGACCTGCAGTTGGTGAAAATCGATACTGTGTAATTGCTCTATCGAGTCCGTGATACCTCCGGGCAACCGCGGCTTAGACACCTGGATCGCGAATTCTAAAAATAAATGTTATTTCCAGACGTGCATATCGCCGTTATCACCAAGCCTGACAGGCCAACTTGTTGTCTAGACGCTTATAATTGTCCAAGGTTCTCCTTTCTAGCGTTTGGAGGGATTCCAGGTAATTACCACTTTATCTCTTGAAGCATTCGCCCTGCCTTCACGTTCGAGACCATCCCATAGCAGTGCATCATGTCCACCTCGCAGATTGCCGACTTGGCTGCCCGAATTTCCGCAAATACGGCAAAGGTCAACGAGTATTACCTCGTCCATAAGCTTCCTCTGCCTTCCTTCGAGATCGATGGCCCTCTGAGATCCCTGATTCCTCCGGGTGCAGCGCCCGAGATCGAAGCTGCGCGTCAGGCCGTCATCTTTGACTGCCAGGAGCTGCGCATCTTGATGCAGGGACCGAGTCAATATCTTTCAGGCTTCGCTGTGAGTGAGACTCCTGACCGGCAGAGCTCCCGGGCCCGAGGAATGAATCCATCTGTCTAACTGATATACTGTCTCAGGCGACCGACCTGGTGGGAGTGCAAGGCATCACTCGCTTTGGCCTGGCGCACGCCATCCCGGTTGGGGACGAGGCCACCTTCGCCGAGCTCGCGGCGAAAGCTCAGATCGGCGAGACACACATGCGTCGTCTGCTAAGATTGGCCATATCTCAGCACGTTTTCAAAGAGGTCCGGCCGGGCGTGGTCGGTCACACAGCAGCATCACGCCTGCTAGCCGAGGATGAGCTTCTGTACCAGTGGATGGGCTGGAAGACCGAGGAGGCATGGAAGGGAGCCTACCATACCTGCGAGGCCATGGCCAAGTGGCCCGACTCTGGCGAGCCGAACGAGACTGGCTTCGCGCTGGGCCACGAGGGGCTCGCGATGTGGGACTACCTGTCGAAACATCCCGATAGTCTGCATCGGTTTGCGGCAATGATGAGATTCTTCTCTCGCAGGCCTGGTCTGGAACCTCACCATGTAGTTGGAGGATACGCATGGGGCGACCTTCCGGAGGGTGCCACTGTCGTCGATGTGGGCGGATCACACGGTGCTATCTCCATCGCCATCGCGCGCGAGTTTCCATCGGTGAAACTCATTGTTCAGGTAAGTGCCAGGCCCGAATACATGGCATGAAATAACATCGCGGTTCAAGTATCACACTAACAAATCTCAGGATCTGGACGAAGCAGTCATTGAAGAAGCCAGGAAGCAAAGACCGGCAGATGTTGCTGATCGAGTGCAGTATACTGTCTACGACTTCTTCACGGAACAACCTGTTCACGGCGCTGAGGTCTACTTCTTCCGTTCGATCTTTCACAACTGGTCTGACAAGTACTGCATACGCATACTGCGCAATCTCATCCCCGCGCTTGAACCAGGTTCTAGAATTGTCCTAGATGAAACGGTCATCCCGGAGCCGGACAAAGTGCCTAAGCAGTCGGAAAACATGATGCGAGCTGGTGGGATGAGTATGAACACGCTGTTCAATTCCGGTGACCGTGAGATGTCGGAATGGGAGAGTATCTTCAAAGAAGCCGATCCACGCTTCCACTTCAGAGGTGGGCACCAGCCTCCTGGATCAGGTCTGTGGATCATCGAGGTCGAATGGCAACCATGAAGGCAGCATATGAGTGCTAGGGAGCAGGAATCGAGTGATTATGAGTCGAAGAGAACGCTCTCATAGCATGGTTGCACGTGTGGGCGAACCATTCAGGTTGTGGTTTATGGGTGCTGTGAGAAAGCCCGAGGAATGCCGCTTAGATGCCTTGAAAAAATGCCAATTCACTATAGACCGACCAAAGCTTCTTGCTGCGATACTATCTGAGTATGAATGTGAGCGTCACTTTGGCATCAGAGACTCCTTTGGTCCAACAACAGCAAGACTTTCTCGTAAAGAATCAGCGGGTTGCGGTTGCAGCATGACGGAGGTGAACATGTTGGATGTCGTCGCTGCCGACAAACCTACTATGTAGGCTACTTGAATACCTAACACCGAGGTGTCTTATGAACCTTAATGTTGTGGGGACACTTCAGAATCCCGTGGGGACGACGCGGAAGCCCAGACACCACGGCTACAGGTGGCCCCAACTGTTCTTCAGGCGCCGTCCATCTGGTTGCCTGTGTTCTCCACCGATATACCCCGTTCTCAGCCAACATTACCTCCCATGCCTCCAGCGTGAGCTCCTTGTCCGCTCCATCCCCAGCACAATGGGCTTCGAACACCCTCTCAACACCCTCGACAGGCTTCACCACCAACACCCGTACGCTGTGAGCTTCCAACTCGCAACAAAGGTCACTACCCTGTGGCGGGATCCTGATCCACGCATGCTCTGCGCCACACTGCATACGTGGAGCCGATCCTTCTCGCAACTGCTTAAAACAGTCTGGACCAAAGTCTCAGCTCGAGCAGTAACTGCAGTGATGGAACTCGCGGGAGCTCTTTGGTTACTCTTGTAGTGACTTAGTACCATAGGAGTTAACACCGTAAGCAAGAACTGTACTAAAGGCGTTGGGGCACACCTAATAGTGCATTTGACTTCGTGACAAGGCTCTGCCCAAGCCGTTCCCAGCCCAACGAGTTAGAATATAGAGGCCGCCGACTCTGTTGTACAACAGCAAGAGGATGAGATTCCCCGGCAGGCCAATGCTAAAGGGATCGATTTTCGAAGCAATGCCGAAATGCCTGGAAACAACCAAGCAGCGAATCAACATTGAAACTCAGGAATACCAGAACAATGCCGACAACTTAGCTGAAGTCGGTGCTAATCATGGGTACCAGTAAGGGAGGAACCAAGGGCTAGGACATATTTGTCTCCTGCTATGTACACTTTTGGCTAATTTCCTGCTCCTAAGGAGGGATTGACTGTGTATCCGAATATATTCTGTCTCCTAATTTGATAATATACTTGCCCAAGCGCGCACCGTGGCCCGGGGAAATCATCGCGGCGCAGCCCACGATAGGCTCAACTTCCCCCATGGAAACTCGGCCTCACCCACGCATACAGCTTCTCCACATGCGGAAGCGGCAGCCACGGGCGACCGCCGAGCCGGTATCCAGGTCACAAAGGGAGGAGTGAGAACGTGCCCGGACATTTAAGAACTGATATTATAGTACATGGGGGTTACTATTCCCGTTTAGGAACGAGCTGCTATGAGTTCCCAAGGGTTAGTAGGGACGGTAGCAGATGCGAGGCTTCGCCGAGGCCCCTAATGGCGGTCGTCGGGGTCGGATGAGCCTATCCGATAGACAATGCTGTTGGGCAAGGTTAGTGTGTTGTTGGCTGCAGGCACAGCAAATTCTCATTTCCCGTTGGTGACGCATCATCGGCGTTCAATCCTTTTCGGGTTATTTCAGGGGCTTGAATGTAAGACTGTGGCACTCGGGGCCGGTCTAAACTCCGTTCCAGATCCTTCTTGTATCATCTCCTCTACGCTTCTTCGAAATTCCGCGGCGGCCCGTTTCCCACCACTTCACTTCTAGTCCTCAGCAGAAGAGCACTCTTTACCGGGGATCGACACGAACATGGCCTCACAACTTGTTAAAGCCTTCAGCGCGCAGTCTGAGCTGCCACAAATGTGGCATCCCAATGCCACCCAATGGCAAGATGTCCCACAATGGCTGAACATTACAGCAAGCTGGTCGACCTGGCAGTATGTCGTGACGATTCTGCTTGGTCTGATGGTTTACGACCAAGGTGAGCTGCTCACAACAGGTTGAGATCTAATGAGGGTCTATGCAACAGCTTGCTTATACGTCGTGTAGTCATGTACATCAAGCGAAAAGGGTCCATAGCTGGGCCTACATTCAAGATCCCCTTCGTTGGCCCATTTATTCAAGCACTGGATCCGAAGTTCGATGGCTATCTTGCCCAGTGGGCCAAGGGACCTCTCAGCTGCGTATCTGTCTTCCACAAGTATGTATATTTGCATTTAGCATCTGCCTTTATGACGCTTCAAACTCTCCGCTGAGCATCATCCCCACACTCTGACCTTTTGTAGATTCGTTGTACTCGCCTCCGACCGAGACATAGCCCACAAAGTCTTCAAGTCGCCCACCTATGCCGAGCCATGCTTGGTACCCATTGCCAAGGACATCATAGGCCGCAATGCGTGGGTCTTCCTTCACGGTAAAGCTCATGCTGAATACCGCAGGGGATTGGCTCCTCTATTCACCACCAAGGCAATGGTGACGTACCTACCAGTGCAAGAGAAGGTTCTGGAGTTTTACTATGACAAGTTCGTTGCAGCCAGCAAAGCGAATCAGGACCGACCGATGGCTTTCATGGCATTGTTCCGCGAAATCAACTGTGCACTCTCGTGCCGCACTTTCTTCGGCGATTATATATCGCAGGACGCCGTGAAGAAGATCGCAGACGACTTCTACCTGGCCACCGCTGCCCTCGAGCTGGTCAACGTCCCCCTTTCGATGTATGTGCCCTACACCAAGACATGGCTAGGCAAGCGGACGTCCGATGCTGTTATTGCTGAGTTTGCGAAGTGTGCGGCTGCGTGCAAGGCAAATATGGCCACCGGCGCGACTCCTACATGCACCGTAGATCATTGGGTGTTGCACATGATGGAGTCCAAGCGATACCACGATAGAGTCGCCGCTGGGGAGACGGACGTGGAAAGGCCAACCAATCTCATCCGTGAATTCACCAACAGGGAGATCGCAGAGACGCTATTTACATTCCTCTTTGCGTCACAGGATGCATCAAGCAGTGCCACAAACTGGCTGTTCCAGGTCCTTGCACAGCGGCCTGATGTGCTCGATCGATTGCGCGAGGAAAATCTGGCCGCACGAGGGGGTGACAGGAACAAGCCCTTTGATCTTCCCATGCTGGAGTCTCTCACCTACACCAACGCAGTCATCAAGGAGCTCCTCCGCTACAGACCGCCCGTCATCTTCGTGCCGTATCTTGCGAAGCAGGATTTTCCCGTCACTCCCAATTACACCGTGCCCAAGGGCTCGATGATCGTCCCGTCCTGCTACCCGGCTTTACACGACCCGGAGGTCTACCCCAATCCTGATGTCTTCGATCCCGAACGCTGGTTGACTGGGGACGCCGAGTCCAAGACCAAGAACTGGCTTGTCTTTGGTGCGGGGCCGCATGACTGTCTCGCAAGGAAGTATGTACCACTGTCTATGGCAGGCATGATTGGAAAGGCGGCGCTGGAGCTCGACTGGGAGCATCACGCTACGGAAAAGTCAGAGGAGATCAAAGTGTTTGCAACGCTGTTTCCCATGGTAAGTCGACGTTACATGTTACAAGTCTCCTTCCCACTCAATGTCCTCGCTCATGGACTGTGCTGACTGTCAACGAAGGACGGCTGTCAACTTGTTTTCAAGAAACGCCCATAGATGCATATTATTGTGGGTCAAAGCCCATACACGGGATAGATATAATATGTAAACGGACACTACCCGTCATGATATGTATAACACTGTTCAATAGAAGAGCTACCAGAGTCTACTCTCAAGGACCACAACGTCCGCAAGAACGCGAAGGAACACCTTAACTGCAGAATACTACGACCTGATCAATGTGGAGACATTGACGGTGAGGACGCTTCAGTGGTTATATGCACATCCAATCAAGTACCTAATTAGATAATGGGACCGAGATCCGAGATCTGCACCCGCACAGTCAACGTGCACAGAGACCTAGCAGCTGAGAGGATTGACGTCTTGAACCTTTCAGAAGCCGGCGAATCATCTTCGCAGGGCCTAACACTCACTCAACCCCATGATGGGCCTTTGGGGCTGACTAAATGTATTTGGCTGGACTTGGACGAAGATTGTAGATGCGCAGCTCAATTGCATGTGAGCTCCTTCTTCCTCACGGGATCACCCTTGTGAACAACTTGGCCTCGCCCCACACATGACAAGCATGGTTCACCACCTCAAGGCTCGTGCTATAATTAGGCAAATCATAGGAAAACTACCTTCAACGAGCCAATAGCATATGCTATGGTTCAAGGGTTACAGGGTGAGTTGGTAGCTAGGTGGGACCTCAGGGGCAATGATCTCCACCTACGCTTAAGCCTTGGAAGGTTAATACAAGGTTATCTCCTTATTCACGATGCTAGCATGGTGGATCTGGAGAAGACCGGTAAGCGGCTGGCGGAACGGCAGACGGCTCTATGCCGGGCACTCGGAGGCTAGTACTATACCCATAAAATTCTGTCCTCGCCCAGTATTATGATCATGCTCGTTTGTCTTGTCTCCATCGTGTCAAGTCGGCAAAATCCAGGCGATTAAATCAGGCTTGTCTTATCCGTCGATCCTCATAAACAGCCACATATCGATAGACCTGGTCACTCGTGGACTCTCAGCATCAGCTCTCGAACGCCCTTTCGATTTTACCCAATGAAATACTTCATCGTTGCGGCGGCTTTTTCCGCAGTCTCTTACGCTCAGCAAGATGTAGCCCCGGTTGCGGACTGCAGTAACCTTTTCAACAAGTGTCTCGGCCTCCCTAACGTCGATGTCCCGGAATGCAATATCGGCCAGGCCCAGTGTAACCAGTGTCAATCTGACTATGTCGCTTGCCAGACACCGGTCGATGGTGTAAGTAACACTCTCAGCGTTTGCCAGTCATCCTGAACTATCGATGAACTGAGAATATTCAAGGCCCCTATAAACCAGGATGCTTGCAACGCTCAGCTCCAAGGCTGCGTTTCGACCGCCTTTCCCCCTTTCCAAGCGTTCCAAGAATACCAGCCACCACCTGCAGCACCCGTCATCACCACCCCAGTAGCTCCGGCAGCCCCATCCATAACCAAGGCTGCTGCGTACGCCCGCTGCCAGTCTGTGTATTACCAGTGCTTAACCGCCGGCGGGAAGCAACAGCTGTGCTTGTGTGGACTCAGCACATGCATCGGCGAAGGCACTGATGATAGCCGCAAGTCCTGCTCCAGTCTAAGCGTTGCAGCCACTGCTACCAGCACCCCAATGGAGTTCTACGGATCTAAGGCGACGGGCAGCCCTCTGAAGGAGTTGGCTGGTGAGGTCAACAGGGAGTCGACGACCCCCACCAAGAACGCCGGTGCCGGGATTGCTACTTCGAGTAGCTGGAGTTTGATGGGCCTGGCGGCTGCTCTTGTTGGTCCTCTTATTGTCTGAGTAGCCTTACTCAACGAGAAGTAATTTGCAACGACCGCGTCGACTCTTGCCGGGAGGAAGCCGACGTCACACCAATATATTAAGTTTGAGACACCTATGTTCACAATAGCAACAGTCTTGATGATCATATCATACAACAACGTCGAGCCTGTGAATCAAGATTTGAAATCCAGAACATCAACGGACGGCAATGATGACAACATCTCACTCAAAGACATTTTTTGGAGCCTACACGAGAGAGGCGCAGAGTCTGCATTGCACATTTAATTATATACCCGTGGCCGACCATCGATGTTGCCTGTCCGGCAGGACATGATCCCCAGCAGCTAAGACTTATCACGACAACACACTAAGGAGGTGTCGAAGGTTTTTGATAGAGGAGGCATTCTTCTGTCTGATCGCACCATAGGCATGTCGTTCATATTAGTGCCCGTCTCAGGGAACTATTGAGGCCCCAACTGGAGCAAGAAGGAAGATGGACGGGTGGTGATTACTGTATTAATGGCTGCCTTGCGAACCATGGAGAGTCCGACCAGTTTTGAACCCTCCCAGAACGCCTATCAGAACGGTCAAATAGCTGATTTATACGGCGGCCAGTTGTATGTGGATCGGGACAAAAATACCTTCTGGACGTGGGACACACACCAAAATACATCGGCAAGAAATCCGCAGACGCCATTAAAGCATACAACCTTGGACGGTTCATGGCCTAAAGCTGGGGGAGGACAGCTACGATTAATAACATCTGCACCGGTGAAGGCGCTGCAGACAGGGCTTCAGCAACGTGCGGATTCATCCTGAGCATCTGTACACCAATCTGACCATTCGAGAGCTATGCTAGGAGTATTTCTCTGTTTTTAAAATCGTCTATCAGATCTGAGCTTGGGTTTATCCGAGCTCCCCCGCAGTCCGAATTGGAGCACCAGTTGATCCCGGCAGTTGAGCTCCCCCGCTGCGCAAGGCTGACCAGGGGTCCGCGTCTTATCGGGTTCTTATCGTGAAGAACTTCCCACCAGGGATGACTCGACCTAAGGATAATTGAATGACTCTTCCAGCCATGCATCCACAGCTCGCTGCTACCTATAAGCTCTAGTCTTCCCGTGACAGTGTCTCCGATAATACTCGCCTCTTCTACTGCTTACCTCGGATCGTACCAGCCCTTGCCAGTACCAATCGATCGTTCTGAGACACGAGGAAGCTTCGACAATGGCGTCCAACGACGAGAAGGCGAACATGCTCTGAGGTGGTCGTTTCACTGGTAGGTAATTGCCTGCCTTACCTTGACCCGAGCTATGGGGAACTGTCGAGCCCTCAATCCATGCACAGAGACAATGTGTCCTTAGGGCCTCTTCTCGCCCAAAGAAGCCCTCCAGAAGACCTTGAAGGCTAACCAGCACCCGATCCCTCGTTGCAGGCGGCCTCGACCCCCTCATGGAGCAGTACAACGAGTTCCTCTCCTTCGACAACGTCCTGCACGAGCAGGACATCCTCGGCTCCATCGCCTTCGCCCGCGCCAACACCAAGGCCGGCCTTCTGACGTAGGCCGACTTCAGCAAGATCGAGGCCGGCCTCCTCGAGGTGGAGAAGGAGTGGGAGAACGGCACCTTCAAGATCATTTCCAGCGCCGATGAGAATATCCACACTGTCAAGGAGCGCCGGCTAGGCGATATCATCGGCAACAACGTCGCCGGAAAGCTGCAGACGGGCCGAGCCTCAATGAGCAGATCGCGACCGACATGCGGCTCTGGCTGCGGGACGAGCTGGACGAGCTGGAGGGCTACCTGACGAGCTGGCTCAGGATCATCGCCCAGCGGGCCGAGGCCGAGGGTCGACTACGTCATGCCCGGGTACACACACCTGCAGCGGGCCCAACCCATCCGCTGGAGCCACTAGATGCTGAGCTACGGCTTCGCGTTCGCCAACGACCTGGAGAGGCTGCGCGAGATCCGCAAGCGCGTCAACAGGAGCCTCATAGGCTGCGGCGCCCCGGCGGGCAACCCCTTCGGCATCGACCGTGAGATGATGGCCTCGGAGCTGGGCTTCGAGGGCCTGCTGTGGGACTCGGTGGGCGCCGTGGCGGACCGCGACTTCGTCCTGGAGACGCTCCAGTGGGAGAGCTTCCTCATGCAGCACATCAGCCGGTGGGCCGAGGACTTGATCATCTCCTCGTCGGCCGAGTTCGGCTTCGTCAGGCTGGCGGACGCCTACTCGACGGGCAGCTCGCTGATGCCGTAGAAGAAGAACCCGGACAGCCTGGAGTGCTTTCGGGCACATGGCTGGTTTCATGATGACACTCAAGGGCCTGCACTCCACATACAACAAGGACCTGCAGGAGTTGGTCGAGCCCATGCTGGACCACGTCAAGACGGTGGGCGGCAGCATCCAGATCGCCGAGGGCGTACTGTCTACGCTCGACACGCAACCCGAGAAGATGCACGCCACGCTGGACCCCTTCATGCTGGCCACCGACGTGCGGACTACCTGGTCCGCAAGGGCATGCCGTTCCGGGAGACGCATCACATCTCAGGGCGGTGTGTGGCGCTCAGCGAGCAGTCGGGCACACCGATGAAAGACTTGACGTATGAGCAGATGAGGGGCGTGGACGAGCGGTTTGAGGAGGACATTGCCGAGACGTTTGACTACGAGAAGAGCGTCGAGATGAGGAGCGCCAAGGGCGGCACGAGCAAGGCTTCGGTATTGGAGCAGGTCAAGGTTCTCAAGGGTTTCGCTGAGCAGTCAGTCATAGTGGTGAATGGGCTTCAAATGGTGTTTGAGGATCAGGAAAAGAATAGGATTCAGATCGTCATTGTCTAGATCTCGACAGGATATACTAGTGCTTGATCAGTACTGTCCATTGACAGCTACAGAACAACCCGAGATTCTGGGCATATCACCACTTCCCGTCCCAGACAATAGCTGATGGTACTACCTAGGTACACACTGGTGTGGTGTGGTGCCCTCGGGACTGCCACCATGGGTTCTCCATGTATATTTACCTATGCAGAAGTGATCAGAAGGGAGCCTGAGATTCCACAGTAGTAGGGACAGTGACCAGAGGCCTTTTGTCATGTTGATAGATGCTGATGCTGCTCTGCTGGTTGATGGTTCGGGTTCGGGTTCAGTATCCTGATTACATAATGATGAGTTACCTGAGTACCTAGGTACTTTCCCCTGATCGACTTATTGGCGCTAATTTCACGCGTCTGCGCACACGCGGCGCTAAATCGACATGCAACTTTTTGCGATTCCCCAAGAATCAGAAAGCATATATGTACAAAGATTACCTGATCTGATCAGCTTGGTAACAACTTGACCGGCATTCATCATCCTTGGACCTACCGTTCCATTCAGTTAACATTTGTGCGGACATCTTGCGACAATGGCCGCTCTCGACAACGAGAGGCTAGGCCTCGTCTTCGCAACCCGCCCGGACATACTGGAGGGCATTCAGAAAGCTGCTGGTATGTCACTAATATCCAAGAAGACAACGCTTTGACCGAACACACATGGGCTGGGGACTCTTGTTATTAGCTACGGCAGTCTGGTCACTGGCTCAGACTGGTCATCAGTAGCTGATTTATATATACTCTGCAGACACCCCCGAGCGGATACTCCTCTTCAACTCCATCGCCAGCTTCGTCTCCGAACACCAACAACAATCACAACAACAGCAACAACAACTACAATTCCATGATCCCTCGGCTGAGCCCAGCGCAAAACGGAGGCGGATAGATGGAAGCGATGGCGACGCTGCCGCCCAAGTGGAGAATGGAACGACCAGTGAACACGGCATGCTTCTACCACCTACCCAACCTGCGACCACGGGCACCCAACAGGCACCTGCCTCGGGCGCCGACTCCCTGCTAATAGACATGGCAAATGCAGCAGCCAAGGAGGTCATCCTCCTCGAGGTCAAGGAGGTCAGCGTTTCGATCCCGCAGAGGAAGAAGTATGACCTGTGTTTCACCAAGAACTTCCTGTACACGAAGCAGGTTGGCACCACCACCCCGGTGCAGGGTATGGTGTATGACTGGAGTCAGATAGGTGCGTTCCGTCCTCCGCTCCGAGAGTCACTCGAGCCCAGCCAAGGCCGAGGTTTATAGAAAGAGGTTGACTGATATATGCGCCACAGAATACGTCTTCTACGCCCCCATCCCCGAGAAATCCCAGCTCCAGTACAACTACATTCTCTTCCCGCGCAACACAGCACTCGCCTCCACCAAGACCTTCCCACCCGCCGATTTCGAACCCCTCGTCTTCACCGTACCGACCTCCGCCCCTAAGCCGGGTGTCATCGCTGGGTACGCAGCACAGACTGCCGCCCAGGTGTCCGACAGCTACAGCTCCTTGATGCACTGGGCCATCAACTCCCAACTACAGTCCGTGGGAAACACTACCGCAACCATTGTGGGTACGGACCCACGTGTGTTTCACAGTGTGGTGCGGCAACCGCACCGGCCGAACGAGAGGGCCGTGCATGTCAAGGCGTTCAGAGGCAGCAAGGATGGCTATCTATTCTTCCTACCGAACGGCATCTTATGGGGATTCAAGAAGCCACTACTGTTCCTGCCCCTCGACAGGATCGTCGCAGTGTCATACGTCAATGTCCTGCAGAGGACTTTCAACATGGTGGTCGAGGTGGACGTCAGCCATGCGCCGGTGCAGGAGAAGAGCCCGAACCAACAACAGCCCGGGGCTCCATGGACGGATGATAACGATGATGACGGCCTGAAGACGGAGGAGATCGAGTTCTCGATGATCGACCAGGAGGACTACCAGACCATTGATGAGACGTATGTTCGACGACACGGACTCCACAACCGCTCCATGGCAGAAGGTCGCCGCGCGAAACGGCAATTACGGGAGAACGCCAGGCGCGGGGAGGCCGCTGCCGCTGGTGATGCTGCCACCGCGCAAGGTGCAAACGGCGAGGCTGGAGGGGTCCCAGGTGTCGGAGACGACGACATGACGGAGCTCGAGAAGGCGGAGCAGTTGTTGGAGGACGAGGAGGATGAGGAGGAAGAGGACTATGACCCTGGCTCCGAGGGAGAGAGCGAGGGTGAGGGTGATTCGAGCGAGGAGGATGACGACGATGATGACGACGACGAAGACGACGAAGAAGAAGATGATGAGGCTGAAGGATACGATGAGGACGGCGTGGAGGAAGAGGGGTATCCGGAGGAACAACAGTGAGCTCTGCTCTGGGAGTTCCGTATCTGTACAGGGGCAGGGCGTCTGGGCAGATATTTCGTTACCTGAAGTAGCGATTGCACCACCTCTGGAATCGTTCATCTGTACGCCTTGGCCTGGTGGGGTCTATTGAGATGGCTTGCACTTGGTGTGCTCGAATGTATTCAGGCTGGAGTGCGAGCCGACGATTTTGAGGATCCGATGTCGATCATCGAGTGTCATGTTCGCATTGAGTGCAGCGGGGCCTCTGACATGCGCAACGAAGCAGTCTCCGTGGAATGTGCTATCAGTCATATGATAACAGCGAATACCTGAGCCAAATTTGTTGCTTGCTTAGTATCCATGCGCCATGTTCCACTGGTGACGGGTCAAACAGGAGTGTCGCCGTGGTGGGTCCTGCTGGCGATCTCCAATATTTCAGGGCTTGGCTCTCTTGGCTCACACGGTCCCGGGGCCCGGTAGTGTTTCTGATGGTCTTGCTGGCGAGTGAAACCATAGAAATCGAAGCTGATCAAACGTCTGACGGCTGGTTGAGGTGTTGATCTTTGCCCGAGTAGGATAGAGTTTTCACCTCTCAGCCTCGTAGGTTACCATCCAGGAGGGGGACGATTAGACCTCTTATGAAGAGGGAAATCTCCGCGATGACTGCACGGGCAAAGAGTACTGGCGCCCGAACCCCGCCCAGTTGGATGCCTCCTCTGTTCTTGTTATGATAAATACTACTCATCCTTTTCGGTTTTCAACGAGGCTTGGGTCAAGCTACTCTCGACCATTCACCGATTCTTCTCTTCTTCCAATACTCCAGCCGGTCTGGTTACCGTTCCTTACTTCCTCATTCTCTTCGAAATAGCAGAAACCTGGTCCAGTCACCACTTATAAACTACTCTCTTTTTCAAGCCGTCCATTTCACTTCTCAGTGCTATTCACAACAAGCCCTTATACCAGTCATCATGCACTTCTCATATGCTCTCCTCGCTGTCATTGGCATGGCCAATGCCTTGGTATGTACCAACTTCGCCCGACTCAGCCCGACATGAACCGTGCATGGAACACACACACAGACAA
>LKEB01000088.1:0-115398 GCA_003795295.1 Cytospora leucostoma
TATCTATAGCAAATAAAACTGCCTATCCTATCCTACTCAATATATACTTCCTGCCTGCTACTATGATAGGTATATGCAATTTAATACTGCTCCTTGCTTGCATTTGCTTGAAGTCTTAAGTTCTGGGAACTATAGCCAGATTATCAGCAGTCAAAGTATAGGTTATAATAATATGCCACGCAGCTACCTAGGTATCTAATAGGTACCTAGGTAGGTAGGGATAACGCCCAGAATACCTGCTGCCTCCAGGGCCGTATACACCTGTGGGCACTTGGCTAAAGGGTGTTGACTGAAGAGGTGGTCTTTAACCAGTACCTATTTGTATACCTGGGTAAGTGATCATACAATTCCAAGGTACCTGGGTAGTCTCAGGCCTTAGCACCTATGAAAAATATCTAGAACCCCGTTCTGGCGACTAAAGTTTCCTTCAGTTTACACGGCGCGTAAGCCTTGATCGTATTGACCCCTCAACAACATTTGCACACTGCTCTCTTGGGAATCTGCGAAACTTTCAGCAACATCACAACGATTCGAGAGCATCTGTTTCCGAGAAATCAGTTCCTACAACCGGTATGGCTTCGGAGACATCCTTTGACCTCGCGTCTGTTGAGACGCAACGGTCATACAACGAGGTGGTACAGCATGTCAGAAGAGTGCTAGAAGAGCATTTACCAGGTGAAGATCTAGTAAAAGCGGAACAGAAAATTACCAAGAAGGCGATAGAAGTAACCTTAAGAGTCCTATGTAGAACGTCACCACGTCAGGCGGTATCGCCTGATTGGGCCTTGGCGGTCCTTGGGCAAGCACTGTGGGCCGGTTGTGGTAAGCTTCCCTCACCTGAACGCATCACTATCTAATATCCGTACATTGGATAGGCACGCTGACGTATGCATATAGGCTTGAGGTGCAAGATCGCGAAGGATACGTTCCCGCCGCTACCGGTCAAGTTCGACGTGAGAGAGCCGTACGATGCAAGCAAGGGTGGCGCACCCGAGCACATCAGGGCCATGCGGGAGGCCGCGGTAAGGGAGGAGGGCAGGATGCAAGAGGAGGGTGATACCGCGCCATCGTCTGCACAAAATGAGCCAATTAGGGCCATCGTGCCTGCTCAGGCACAGCAAGTTCGGTTCAGCGACACCCGCGATTCACAGCAGAGGGTACCGGGACTACTAGTCAAGGATGCTGATGTGACCTTTATGAAGGGGCTCTGGGAGATGTACAATCTGGGCGCAACCTGGGCACTGCAGGGCGAGCTGCAGCCATGGGAGGTCAAGATCGTGGCTTCGAGTGGGAGCCTATTCTTTGGGCCAGAGTTCTGCCACAAGGACAGGATTATCGACTTCATGGCTGCCAAAGGCCCTGGGAAGATCTACACTCGCCGGCTACGGGATGACTGGCTGGTCGTGGGGCTCACGATTCCCAAGAACCATAGATGGGGCTTGGAGAAGAAGACTGCAAGTCTCGCTGAACTTCTCGATTCACTTGAAGGAGTCTATGGTGTGCTGTATCGTTGGGCAAAGGCTGTTGATTGCGGAAGCAGGCAGTCACTCGCAGAGGCAATGGACGTCCATTCGCTGCGGCTACCGCGTGCTGAGGGAGGGTTAGAGGGAGGAGAGGCAGGCTCTTCTTGACCTCCACAGCGTGTCTTGGTACGGCGAGCAGGTCTCTGAGTCTCAGTAGCAGCTCATGAGAAACGGGGATCAGAAGCAGAAACGAAAAAGAAAGAAAAAAGGCGAATGAGATTCAGATGCTCGGGGACCATACGAATTCAAGAGACATGGAGGGCGGTGCGATGCACATGCATGCGGCGAGACAACCCTGGGAACATCTCGGGCAGACTTCTTGTTGTGCAATTGGGTGGCCGGTCACACATTCGATACCCACAAGTACATGTACGCCGGGATCCGGAGCCAGAATATGGATACATGTTAACTGCCGTTGCACATTGATGGAGGAATAGTGAGAGAGGGAGAGGGAGAGAGGAAGGGGGAAGGAGAACCAAATGGGAGGAGATCAAGTCTATAAGTCTGGGTGAGCAAGACTGGTATTTGAGCTGAGCCCTAGCTATATACTGAGAACTAAAGAACACCCAAATGCTCATGAGAGGCCTATCTATATCTATTACACCTCGATATGGGACTTTCTATCGTACAGGCTACAGTTCGTGAACAACGCTGAACAAGAACAACACTTAAGTTTATTAACTTGCAATACGATGAAATTGGTAATCCAATGAAGAAAAATCAGTATTCACTAAAGACATGCTGATGAAGCGTGATGAAGCGGTTCTCGATCTAAACAGAGGATCTAGGGCAGTTTGAAGAGCGTGCTCAAATTCCTTGCAGTCTGTGGGTCAAATGGTCCTGGAAATATTACTAACGACGGATAAGTTCACTATCTCATGAGTGATCCGAACGGTGATGATGCTACGAAAGTCAAGGCGGAGCAAGTCATTTCGAGGATGGATAGAAAGTCGAAGGGTTTATGATCCTTGCGAGACCTATAACAGCGACGTCCCTATAATTCCGCTGAGACATTCTTGAGAATCATATAACATCTTCGAGAGCCACTACCCTATACTACTGTTCGTATTAGCTGATGCAGGGACAGAAGATGCGAATCGTCATTTTATATACTATCAACATTCAATCTCGATCTATCGTTACCCGCCTCGGTTACCGCAACTGCACTACTGGTACGACTTCATCAGGGCATCTCATGAACGAATATACAGCTCCGAATCACAGCACAGAACACAAGGCAACAAGCTTCAAAATTAATGATGGCATGTATCTAGAGCTTGAAAATGCTCATCTCATCACATGCTCATCTCATCACATCATCCATGGGAGTTGTTTCCACGGCTGGTGTCTTCTCATAAATCACCGAGTCCTGAACTCTTGTGTCAGTCCTCTCAATCACCGTATACCGCCGGGATAGTTTCCCCTCGACACCCTTCCTGACACCATCTATATTGTGCAGTTGTTAGTTATAATTCTGTATCCACAATCTGACAGAGACATGATCGGGAACAAAGCAAGCCAAACAGCAACTTACAATGATATACGGACAGGAGTTCTATCCCGATAGGCACCCATGTGGTAAGAGAAAGTACCTGTCCGAAGGTCCATTCCCCGTCCTGATCCGCCTCGCCTGCCTTTGTCATCACATCTGCCAGAGATCACGAGTTAGAAACTTCAATGTTTGGGGTGAGAACCTTTCTTGTCAACCCGGCCTCGTTAGGGCGTGCAATGGCTCTAGAACCAGGCTAGCCTCTCAAAAAGCCACAGAGAGGTCGACGGGACGAGAAAAATAAAGTAGTCATACCTTTGCGATATGCTGTGAACAGTCCAAGGAAGGCCCACATGGTGGTGAGACAGACTAGCCCGTTGGCCAGGCGGAGCCACATCTTGCAAGTCGCCCATATATTCCAAAGTCTTGCGCGGCACTGCAACTTCGGTATCCATCGGTCTCCCAAAAAGGTCTCTGCCATCAAGTATATCCCTGCAACAGTGTTGATGCCCATGATCCAGTGGCCCACAGTGAGCAGCGTCTGCAGGATCGCGCGGAGTTGTTCCGATTGGCAGCTGATATACCAAAGCAGCTGGCCGTCCTGGCTAAGTATGTCAGGACTGACCCCATTCTTACGGATCCTGTCGAAGAAGTCGATGTACTCCCGCCTGTAAAAGACTTCCAGCGTGATGGTGAGCGCTATGAGCAGAGCCCACAATGCCATCCGGATGCGCTGACGTCGAAGATCATACGACAGAGATTGGAGGACCAAGGTTGCCAGGATGGAGTACGCTGATAGGAAGACGCAGTCTTGCAGGCCAAATAGCGAATGGGATTCGTTAGGATGTATGATAGCGTCGGCATATCGGGTGAGTGCGGCGACCAGCATGGAGATGGCAAAGAGCAGCATGGCGTCAAGAAACCCGGCAACGGACTCCTCGAAGCCGGAAGCGACCTTCCGATATAGTGACACGATCTTTGAAGACTTGGACTCCCGCCCGTAAGTTTCGAATACCCCCGGGACGAGCGCCAAGTAGAAGAGCGTCACGAAGATGGCAACCATGTAGAAGGAGATGATCATCTAGGCAGTATCAGCCGGTGGTACAGGGAGAAGAGCAAGATACCAAGAGACTCACACCGATGCCTGATAAGTCCGAGTCACCAGAGAAGTCCAAGTTTGGACATATTGTGGATCCGCTGCATTCATACAACGCATACATGCCGATGTCCATGAACGTGTCACCCCCGTCGGCGTACATGTAAGGTATGAATTCCATCTGCCAGGCCAGAAGTTCTCCGTCAGTCGGCGTTGTCCAGTTATTTGGTACAAGTGAGCGGAGGAACTTCAAGGCAACGCGTATAGGGAGTTTGGTTTGCACGTCCGATATCCACGACTCTGACTTGATTTCGGGGCTCAATCCAGCAACTTCGGTGAAATAATAGGCGATCCACGGACCGATGGCATCGCAGTCGGATATGTTCAGCGCCTCAAGAGGTGGAATCTCCCACGAGGCGTTGACGTAGCCAGCCATATTGTTGCTACCCAGGACGTTATGAGGGTTTCGAATCGGATGAGGGCGTGACAGATCGAGCTCCCCGTAAGTCGTACACAACTGAGTAAAACTGAGAGAGCCTTTCGATAAAGATGGATAGCTTTGCATAGAAGGAGAACCAGTTCAAGACAGCGAGGAGATGTGATATATAGGCAGGATGAAGAAGTCCGTACCTGCTGTTGGGACAGGGATTAAGGAGGCCCACATACACTTCAAACACCAAAATCCTTCGTTCAGCCGCATCTGCCCAAGCACCATGCACCTCAAGAGCGATGGATCTCTGGTGGAACTCTCGATATAGTCTCGCACGGGGATTCCAGCCCGTAGCTCAATGGGAATCTTGAGCTCATCTATGAGACAGCCTCAAGAAGCCTGTCGTGCGCCTCCCAGTGCCCTTCCAAAACTCGCAACCCTCGAAGGCTGACTAGAAATCTTACACTAGATCCTTCCTCCCGCGCAGACATAAACGCGGGGCTGGATATGGGTCTCTTAGGATCATTAAACCGGGTTAGTCGCTGGGCCTTCTCCATTGTCAACGAAGCAAGTGTGGGTCTATCTGTCGAGTTGCGGCGCATGCGAGAAGGTGACCAACAACACAGCCAAGCCAAGCAGGTTTCGGTCGTTGTTGGTGATGAGTTGGACAAGCCAAAGTGATCAAGATGAATTCGTCGAGAGTCCGGAGACTGTTTCTTATCCCTGCCAAACACCAACCATAAGGATCGAGGCAACCTGAGCCCGATCATCCATCCGCCCAACGCCAGAGATCCCTTATTGATCTTCTAGTTCCCAGTAAAAACCGACATGCCAAAACACAGAAGCACCCTCGTGCTCATCATGGCGACCCATCACCAGAATCCAACAGCCTCACGATAACATAACTTGTTCCCGCAGCCAGGGCACCGATCAGCAGGGTGTGCAGGGCACCCCAGATACCAGCCCTCTTGTTGTGGATAGTCACCCACGTCTTGATGTACCCAAAGACCAACAGGATGATGGCGGTGATACCGACACTCGCAAAGAGGGCTTTCTGTGCGGATTCCGTGACAAAGTAAGGGATCATGGGTATCAGGCCACCGACGAAGTAGGACAGGCCCATGGTGGCGGCCGAGACCCAGGCGGCACTGGTGTCGGGCTCGGGGAGCTGCAGCTCAAAGTCCATCATGAAGTTGACCCAGCGCTCCTTCCCCTTGGGCGTCGCGACGCAGAGCTCCTCGACCACGCCCTGGGCGGCGTCGCGCGAGATGCCGTACTTGCTCAGGACCTCGAAGATCTCCTCGCGCTCCCTCTCGGGGCAGTGGTCGACCTCCCACTGCTCGCGCGCGTACTCGGCCTCCCAGTGCTGCCGCTCGGTGACGGCGGCGAGGTAGGCGCCCAGGCCCATCGATATCATGCCCGAGAAGAGCTCTGCCAGGCCGCCGATGACGACCAGCCTGGTGCTGCCCAGTGACGAGAGGCCGGCGGTCAGGGCAAAGGGCACTGTGAGGCCGTCCGCGAAGCCGATCGTCATGTCCCGGATCATGTCGCCGTTATTGCTATGTGTCTCGGCGTGGGGGTCGGGTGTCTGGTGGTGAGAATGAGGTGTTGTGCCGTACTTCATCGATGGCCGTTTCAGTGCAGTTGGCCGGAGCAGCGGCGGCGCTGCCGGGGCCCGTTCTACGGCCGGCTCGGCGTTCTGGCTGTGACGTCCGTTCCCGTTCCCGGCACGGTTACCCATCAGTGGGGCCGCTTCGGAGGCTGAGCTGGCCATGAGGTTGAGAACAACGGTTGTGATTTATGTGTGTGTGTGTATGTAGCCTCTGCTGAGGTGAGAGTTTATGAGACCGGTAAGATGTGATGAGAGAGAAAAATCCAGCAAGTTTTGCAAAAAAATATGATCTCAGTCAAGACAAGATCGTCGGTATTGACAGTCGGTGTCGATCCTGATTATGACTCGAGTCTGGGCTGTTTGGTAATATCTGCAGGAGTGAGAAATATGGCAGAGAGGTAAGAGGTAGATAGATGTCAAAACGGATCGATTGTATGTAAAGTCTCAGATCAGAGGGAAGTCTAATATTTTTATAATTGAAAGCTTCATCATCCAGATCTGTATTTTCTCCGGTGCTTACCTTCGCCCGTGTTCTGATTGGCCAAACCATTGTAAGACTCTTGTTCGCTCAACCTTCTCCCTTTTTTGTTCCCTAGCTTACCCTGCCATCGAGGTTTTCTCCAGAATCAGCTCAAAGAGAGGAAGATAGAAAGGATGTTGGAGGGCTTTCCTTATTGTTCATGCGCCTTTCAACTGCTTTTGACCCCGTTGAACCCCGGGATGCTCCTCCATATTGTCGGGACCCACCCAGAGCGAAGTCTGGAAGCAGAAGCGACCAAAAAAGTTGCATACTGGACTGGCATTGTTACGCGAGTTTCGAGCGTCAGCCACGGTCAGCACACCCAAGGTCAATCATGGTATGATGTGCTGGTTTGTCGTATGCACGTGTACGGACATACATGCCGAGCTTACTGGTGGGCTTGAGCAGCTGCAGTCGTTGATCCGACACATGGGGTTTGCATAGTGGGAGTCTCGCACACGATTGCGCAACACCACGTCGGTAATCACGCAAGATAGCCTGGCTCCTGTACTGGATATGCCATCATAGAGTCAAATCTATAATACCAAGGCCAACACGTACCGACTTTGACTGTTAGCGTCCCCTACCAACGCAAGATCGCCCTGCCGTCGACGCCGGGGCCTCTCCAGCAACCCCGGCCGTCTCGGAGAGCAGCACTGTCTTCTCATCGGCATCGATGGAGTGATAGCCTACCAAAGAGGCCTTCCTCTTTTCTTCCATTCAGTCTAGCGCAGAGCATTGGCACCGCAACGCCCTCCCACCGTGAGTCTAATCTCCAGGGTACCTCTCAGACCATACCCCCTGCTCCGAAGCAGCATTCGACGCCTTGGCCTAGACGTGGAAAAGCATCTTTAAGCTTCTGCTCATCGCATGTATGGTTTCGGCTGGATATTCTGCCATGTTCCAGTAGCCAAGGTCCGGATCAGCCAGGAAATTGTTGATTAGATCCCACAATGTTTGGCGAGTTCTGCCAGGAAAGATTCGGCGGCCGGCACCGGACATCAAGTGGTCTCGTACGTACAGGTAGACGGGTCTGGAAATATGGGCGGCGGTAGGGGGTCATCGACCTCTGGATCGGAGTTGGGAGCTATACAACAGTCACTATCGGGATCATGGTATTTTAATGGGGAGGGGTGTGACTTGCGTTGAAGTTCGCGGATTGCACAAGTGGAGTGTCTCTTCCTCCCATGATGTTTGGTCAAGTGTTCAACACCATCCTGCTGTCCTTGGTCATCGCCCTGCTCGGTATTTGATTCCTCAGCTAGAGGTTGTCGAGCCAGAATGGTTGTGGCACCTCGAACTTGCTTGACAATGGCTTGGAACAGGGTTACTTGCCTCATATTCCACGCGCGACGTTGTTTGCGGCCTACGTCAAGGTAAATGTTCTCTGGGCATGCTTTGAGGTAGGCGGACATCTTGGCTGAAGCCAACCCTATACTACACGGCTACCACGTGCTACTCTTGGACCCATCCTAGGTAGGGAGAGGCAGAGGCAGACTTCCGTCTCGTGGAGGGGAAAGGTGAGCGTGGGGCATTCAACTCCTTGATCTCATCTTATACCCCCCTGTCACCCTCCCTTCCTCCACCAGGTGAGGTAGTACAGTCGGGGCCGTTGGTCGAGTGGCTTAAGCTGCGACGCTGACTTTCTCAAACAAATGGCTGCTGTACAAAGATCCGCTTGCACTCCTCAGACACAGTGCCAACCGTACAAGGCCCCAGGTTGGATAATAAGAAACACTGCAAACAAATTCCCACATCCGAAAGGAGGGCGCGCTGTAGCACTAGTAGTGGCAGGGCGTAGAAGAGGAGGGTCGCTGGCCCTTTTCTTTTGCTGGGCTGGCCCACACTGTATACTTAGTACCCAGGTATATATGGCGACGGCGAGGATGATGATACTTCTGGATGGTTTCATTCAGGAGGTCTGATGTTCGATCCACCCAGTCGCAGCTTTGATTTTTGAACTCCTCCCATACCTATTTGAGTACTCAACACCATGACACCCAGGCTAGGATTAGGGCCACCAGCAGCAAGTCAGCTTCTACTTGTCCAATGTAAACTCTATATGGGCAAGGTGAAGAGTCTACAAGCTAGCCTAGATGAACTCACACTTCATCGAATTATTGTCACCTGCTGTACGTCCTCGGTAATGGAAGGTAGGTGAACGCTACGGGCTCATCGAGGCCCCGATTATAGCTCTAGCCAGACACAAGTCAGCATCACCACACTTCAGAGTTGTGGAGATGTTTTCGAGATATCTCGCTATATAGATGTCGCTGTGTTTCTTGTACTGGACGCACCTTTCCGCCAACATCGAGGCATCATGGGAGAACACCTCCAGGTGTCCTCGTCAACATGCGCGTCTACAACATGATTCCTTATTGATAAGAATGGCCCGAGAGAGGTTGTGACACATGTACGGCCATGATAACGGCAGAGAAAGAAAAGAGATTCAAAGGGTATAAGAATAGGCTCCGTCCGTAGAGTACTAGGTACATGCATACACAGCTTCCGGATTTTACCCGCTGCAGGACGTCACACCGCTTGCAAGTGCCAAGTCAAGGTCGCACTTCACTTCTCGAGCGGCTTGTCGAATCCACTGTCATCCTCCAGCAACACTCTCATCTGCTCGACTCGACAGTGCGCTTACATCTTGAGATTGGAGACAGACATGCCGGCCAATACGGAGAAAGACCCCGCCACGATTGAGTATGCCAGAACATTGGCAAACACTCCATGGTGCGATGACTACGAGAGGATGGTATCGGGCGTCCTGTATGATGAACCAGCCCTTGAGATTGATTCGTGATATACACTGACGAGGATGAACCACAGATACGATTGTATGGCACAGGAACTGGTAGATGGGAGGTTTCGAGCCCGGAGGTTCATGCACAAGTACAACAACTACTTCCCAGATGATGCCACGCCGGACTCACTCGCCGCAGACCGCGAGGCCATGCTCAGGCAGCAGTTCGGCAGGGTTGGGGAGGGCGTCTTCATAGAACCACCTCTGAACATCGACTATGGCTGCAACATCTCCCTGGGCAAGGACTTCTATTCCAACTTCAAGTATGTCAACCTCATATTTGACGTGCCTGCAACGTCATGATTGCTGACACTATCGCCTACAAGCCTAGTCATCCTCGACTGTGGCATGGTGGAGATCGGGGACAGGGTCCTCTTCGGACCATTCGTGTCTATATTCGCGGCGACACACGAGACCGATGTCCAGTCGCGCCGCGACGGCGTGGAGTATGCAAAGCCCGTCAAGATCGGCGATGATTGCTGGGTCGGCGGGAATACGACCATCATGCCGGGCGTCACGATCGGGAAGGGCTGCACGATCGCTGCTGGCAGCATAGTGACCAAGGACATTCCTGACTTCTCCGTCGCCATGGGCACTCCGGCCAGGGTAGTGAAGAAGGTCGACCCGGTGCCAGACCTGGGAGCGACGGAGAGCAGCACGACGGTCAAGGGCGTGCCAGAGCCATGAGAAGCCTGGGGTTGCTCTTGACAACGTCCCCAACAGACATCTCGGTGGCTCCAAGCATTGACGACCGAAAGATAGCTGTAGACTTGCATGGGAATGTAGACCCTATAATAGACAGCGATCATCCAACTCACCCGATCGTGGATCCCTCCAGGTGTGTATAACTTGATGCCGAGTGCGCAAGAGACAACCAAGCCGGATCACCATGACCGCGTAAACAAGCAGTATTCACATAATTCATCTGAGGCGGGTGTATCAGGCGCTAGGCCATCAGACCCCCAGCAGAAGGAAATCACTCAAGGACAACGTTTCGGGAGTGGGAAAGAAAAAGAGAAAAGGAGAAAACAATGTGGTATCTATATAGGGAATCCAGACATGTGGCAGACCCGCCTACTCATGATCACAACGACTACCAGCCGCCCATGGGACCCAAAGCCTCAAGAAGTTACACACCACGGCACGCGCCCTGCGCGTTTTGGCCAGACGAAGAGAGCCCAGTGTCTTGCTACCGCAACTGCGGCTTCGAGATCGCATGTTCCATCTCCTCTTCGATGGCTCGGCCGGTGACGAAACGCAAGCCGTATCCTAGCAGCTTCGACCAGATGAGAGCCCGCAACCGTAGATTTCAACTGAGCCTCACAGAGTCTCCGAGCAGAGGAGCTACGTGGCACGCAGCTGACCACATAACAACGACTCATCTTGCAAGCCACTTCTTCACTTCTCGCGGGACAGATGCATTGCAGTTCAGGTTCTCTCACAAGGGACCGATTGTGGTTTCCATAGCTGTCTATTGCAGCCATCCAGTCCAGTCCAAGTTGTGATTAGGCCACATGCGCATCAAACACTGCTGCATGCCGCCGTGTCTGGAACAACAGGCTGGATCCTTCGTCCAACCCTTCTCTTCCCCTCCCGTACGCGCCGGAAACATTCCCATCATTATCTCAATGGGCTGGGTAGAAATCACCGAAGATCCTAGGAAGTGGCCACTCAAGACCATCCTGTCCATCCGGAAGCAGATTCGGATACCCTTACAACCAATTCCGTCCGATCTAGTCCATCGCGTCACTTTCCTAATAATCCGTACATGTTTCCATACAAAGCCGTCCAGCCCCAAGCTGTGAAAGCCGTGGCTTTGCTTTGGATGACGGTCCATCCTGAGGGTTTTACCACGCGGGACCTGTTCTTCTGCAGAACGGCAACGTGATAAGAGTGGTCGTACATATCCCATCAATTCATCCTCCCCACGATGGCCCGGCCGATTGTGGCGGAGACCATCCAATATCCACGCATGAAACAAAAGTAAATCAAGAAGCAGAGATCAGGGTAATTTCGCAAAGCGTATTCGTCCGATGCTGAGCCGGGGCAGACCATGATGGACCCGTGCCGTGTATGTGCCGTCCGCTGCGACACTGTTGAGATCAAAAAGCTTCAAGAGGCCTCATTGTCCACCCCATCGAGGGGCAGAGCTGCCGTTGCAGACAGCGGCGGCAGGACGGATCGGGCTTCCGCGAGTATCTTCCACGAGTCCAAGCAGTCTTCGAACCGAAACTCTCAATGATGGGGTCCCGAACTCTAGGCGACGGCCGAGTGGAGCCAACAGCCCAGTATGTTTCCGTCGCAGGTCGCATGCGCAGGATATGCAGTAGCCGCAGATGAAATCAACAAGACCACCCAACGTTACTTGAGATCTCTTACTCAATATGTGCAGGCGAACCGGTATGTGGAACCTCGAAGTCGGCGGCCAATGTGGATGCGTAGATGCACCCACTTGCACGGCACTCCTGCCACCGGTTTGTTCGTGCGAACAAACGCTCAATGTCGACTGAGATATTAGATTTATTGGCCACCTTTGCGTGCCTTTTCTTGAGCTCGGGCCTCCCGTGCTGCGCGCACCAGGGGTGATAGTTGGGCCAAATCAACGCATTGCTTCATGAAGTCATGCTACAGGTGGTTATCAGCATCAATGTAAAGATCGTGGTAGGACGGGGGCAGACGTACTCTAAGAAGATCATGCGCGCTCGCTCGCTTCTCTGGGTCCACCTTCAATGCAAAGTACAAGAAGTCCCGGAAGACTGCCGAGAGGCTGTTCTCATCCTTGATGGTGGGAGTGCCGTTGGTCGCGATCAACCAAAGAGCTCGGAGGGGTGATTCGGTCAGGTAGGGAGGCTCTCCCTCGATCATCTCGATAGCCATGATACCGAGTGACCAGATGTCGACCTTCCTGCCATACTCTTTCCTGGTGACGACTTCAGGCGCCATCCAGTACGGCGTACCCACCATTGTCGTCCTCTTGTTGTGAGCCTCGTTGATGGTCGCACAGAAGCCAAAATCAGCTGTTCCGATTGTCAGTACAGGTTGATGCCGAGTCGACGGCTCGAGACTTACTGAGCTTGATGTTTCCCTCCAGCGAGAGCAGGATGTTGTCCGACTTGATGTCACGGTGGATTACACCCTTCGAGTGCAGATGCTGAAGACCCTTCAAGGTCTCCCGGCAGACAGACGCTATCTGCCCCTCGGTCATTATGTTAAAGGTCACAACATCTGTCAGGCTGCCTCCCTCCATGTACTCCATGACCACCCACAGCTCTCCTCCACAGAGGTAGCTGTCGATGAAGTTGACGATGTTGGGGTGCGAGCTCTCCTTCATTACCAGGATCTCGTTGATGATGAGGTCCTTCTTCGGCTGCTGCTCGAGGTTCATCTGCTTGATGGCGACCAACCTGTTACTGCCCCTCTCGTGTCCAGTATACACACCACCCGAGGCTCCTTGACCGATCTTTGAGAATCCGCGGTAGATCTCGCGGGGGTCACCTTCTGAACAGATCCGCTTGAGAGATGCGACCACATCGATGGCAGTGCTCTGTCTCTGGCGGTTCCGAGGCCGGGCGCCCGGCACAGCGCCCACCTGGGGCTGTTGGGGCTGTTGGGGCTGTTGAGGCCGCTGCGTGCCGTTCTGCTCGGGACCTCGTGCGAACTGGTGCTGTGACTGGGGTGGCGTAGGCTGTTGGGCCTGCTGCCTCTTGCTAGGGGCCCGACCGACCTGGCCCGTCATGGCTGCCTGCGCTTGGGCCATTGCCTGCTCTTGCTGTTGTTGCATCAGCTGGTGCTGATATGCGGCCGGTGTAGGTTGTACGGGTGTGTATGGCGCGGAACCGTTTGCTCGGGAGTTCGACCTAGACCTGGTTCGATGCTCTTCGGGTAGCATGGCCGGTGCATCCTTCGGGGGGACAAAGGGACCCTCCTCGCTGGCTGAGGGCATACCGATGCCAGAGTCTTTAGTAGGGTAGGGGATCTGGTTGTTCGCTCGGTTCGACATGCTGACGGGGGGCTTGGGTGCTGGGCGGTTCGGCACCAGGTTGAGATCCTTGATAGGATGCGATCCACTGCCTTTCGGGACCGGAGGGGGTGACCGGGGGTTTTCGAAACTGCCTTCAACATTCTGAGGAAACCGCGGGCTTGCAGGCGGGCTTATCATAGGTGACATACCCGTATAGTTTGATGGAAATTGTCCAGGCGAGGGCAACGTGGCTGACCCAGGTGCACCACTGATCTGGCGCATCTCGGGAGCTCGAACGTCATGGAACTTCTCCAGGTTCTGGTCCTCGTGTGGCCTCTCTGTTGTCTCCTTGTAGAAGGTAAGCACGTCGACGAGCATCTGGGGGTTCGCTTGTCGGTCCTTCTCGGGTATACCGCTCTCGTTGATTAGCCGCTGCCATTCTTTCGGTAGTCCCTGGCAGAAACCTATTGTTAGCGAGGGTCCTCGGGGCCCGGCTGACAGTCAGCTCGGGACGAGATCAGGGAGAGACGGACCGTGAACTGGCCAGTGGAACTATCATAGCCAACGTGGGTGACGTGAACAGGGTTTTCGGGCGCTGAGATGGTCGGCTTCTTTGGTGAGCCGACCAGGCTGGTCATGAAGCCGGAGAAGCCTGATTTCTTCCTGAGGACTGTCGTCATCTTGGCATCCTTCGCCTCGTCCGAGAACCTCTTCGGCCCGTTCAATTGGTTCTCGGAGACCTTGGTGCCCTGTGACTTCTCGGCAGCCATGGTGTCAGGAGCAGCCGAGAAGCTGGCGGACTGTCGGAAGGACGAGCCAGCGACACGGGCGTCGGGAGTAGTGTAGGCAGTCTGTGGGATCGGCGGACGGTGGATGGTAGTGGGAGATTTGGTGGCTTCGATGCGGTTGAGGATCGCGGATCCGTCGAATGGAGCGCCGATGAATTCTTCGGATGCCCTGGAATCGAGGCGACGATGGGAGGACGTGGCCGGACCCGAGCCGTAATTAAGACTGTTGTTGTGGGGATCGGAGAGGCGGTAGTGGTCCCTGCGGAGAGGGTCGCGGCTGGCGCTGGCGCTGGCGCTGGCGCCGGCGGTGGGGGCGTGGGAGGAGAAGGACAGGCCGGCGAACTCGCCGCTGCTGGGTACGATGGGGGAGGGGTTCAATGATCTTAGGTGGTGGTTACCAGGACCGACAGCACTGTTCGTAGTTGTAAGGGGGAGGTGTCGTGGCGAGGAACTGTTTGACGCGTTGTTGGAAGTGGGAGTCCTAGCGGGTGGAGCACTCGGGGCACGCCTCAGGCTCGTGGAGCTGCGCTTGCTCTGTATAGACTGCGAGTCAAAGCGACCATCGATGCTGTTAGAACTGCGGTGCTGGTACTGTTGGTGAGAACTGGGCGGTTTCTTTGTGAGTCTTCGTCGCGAGGAGGTGCTCGAGGCGGGTTTAGCGTTGTTTTGACTTGAGCCTTCCATGATACAACGTCGAAGCGCTGGCAGAAGGGGGGGGGGTAGAGGAAGGTAATAACGGGAGTTATTAGCTGACGGTTGAGGAGCGGGACGGGCAGGGCGTCTGGGTCCTCTGTCCTGGGATGAGAAGGGGGCCCCAAGCCTGTGGCGGTCTACCAATTAGAGCGCCTGAACGGAGATGAACCTGCTGAGCCCGACCAGATGAGCCAAAGGCCAGAGCTAGGACTGAGAGCAGGCGATGCAGCCAGCGGATTGGGAATGGTGTGCGTTGAAATGAGAAAGGACAACCCTTGGGACCAGTGAGCAAGGGCAACCTTGAACCTCTGCCGCGGTCTGTCGTGGACCCTTTCTGTTGAAATCGCCGGCCAGGTCAGTGTTGGCAATTGGCCGCGCAAGGCAGATAGGCGAAGAGCCGTTGTAGCTCGTGTCGTGTGCGCGCGCTGTGCAGCTTGCATTTGCATGTGCAGCACCGCAACGCACCGCCCAACCCCGGCTCAGAACGACCTCTGTCCAGTGCCGAATGTCAATGTGGCCTCTGTCCACAGGCTCCTGTCTACCGACCTCTTATCAGTGACTGCGTCGTAATGGCCGCCCGGTGCTTGCGAGGAGAGTGGGCTCTCGGAGGGCTTATCCTCAAACTGGACGGGGATCAATGTTGCGGGCAGTGGGTCGGGTGTATGGATCAGGGTGGTGGGGGTTCCGTTAATGAGGGTCCTGGTCGGTCTGGTCGGTCTGGTCTGGCTGTCTGGTGTCGACGGATGGAGACGCTGAGTGGCCCGCGAGTGCCCGCTTGGCCCTGTCAGAGGTCCCTCTCTGCCTGTTCAAGGGTCTCGGAGGGGAGACAAGGAGGGGCGGACGCGACAGGGTAATAAGTGTGGCGTGTCTGTAGTAAAGTGATGGTTGTGACCTGGTGAACTCGGTGAGAAAGGCCAAGTGTCGAGCCAATCTGATTGCCGGCTGACTGTACGAACTGATTGACCGGGAAGACGCGACGGACAGTGCACGGCAACGCAGGTCGAGATACCTAGATAGGCGAGAGGCCGTACTGATTGATCTGGTCACAGTTGTTCTTGTTGTTGACGGGTTTCTGATCTTGCCATGCGGGTTCTGGTTCGTCAGCCGTTTGGGTAACGGTGAAGTGATGAAGGTCATCGGGAGACGGTTCGCAATGGTCGAAGTCGAACTGCCCATGCCCAGGTGGCTGCTGCAGACGCTGGCGCTGGCACTGTCTTCTAGTGTACAGTAGGTAGCAGCTTGGGGCCCTGTTGTTCATTCTCAGATTGATTGCTTCAAGTACGACAGGTGCTGTTAGCCTTTTGGTGGGGTACTTGGACACACCCTAAACGAAGGGTCCCATGTTCAAGGTTTACACACAGTGTGTATACCGATAATCAAAGTTGTTGAAACGGTGATACGGGCAACTTCGGGCGGATTGACCGTGCGAATAGAAAGCAGGGGTCTGCTTGAGATGACACCTGGGTACTTCCTAGCCCGCCAATTGTCAGGTATGATAAATTAGACGTCTCGATAGTCTACCTAGGTACGTACGAAACCCAGTCCTTAAAATTGCCCAGGTGGTACCGCTGAAGCTCTCCAGTCCAGCAAGATTTCAGGCTTGCAGCTGCCAAGAGCCCCCCCGGCCCACCTTGTATGAGAACCTTGGGGCATTGAAACCTTGAAAGTCATCAACCTTGGAATGAGTTGCTCATTGGGTATAAATACCTATCCAGGTACCTAATAAGTAGGTATGTATCTCAGTAGAGAGCCACCTTGCTATCATCTCCCCCTTTGAAGCTTCAATTAAAAATGTTCCCCAGCGCAAACCGAAGATGTGACTTGTTTTATTCTTGAACTTCCGTCCCCCAGCTCTAGGGTGATCCCTGTCAACAAAGAGCTCCCGAGCTACCTCGTCGAGTCCACGGTGAAGGGAGAGTAGGGCAAGGACAAATGTGAGATACTTGGGGGAGCAACGAAACAAACAGCAGGGTCCGGACCAAACAACCTGGAAACTCCGTCAAATACCAGAACGCCACCGAGGAGCTCATCGAATACAGCCCAGATGCTTCTTTCGTGTAACCGCGCGGCCATGATCTCTAACCTCTTTGGTCCTTTGTGTCACCACCGCAAATGAAGGAGGGCCTGACTCTGCCCGTTGCAGCGTCTCTCCTAGTCTCCTTGGAACATCTACGTGGTCCTTGATCGCAGAACGCCTTTGTGTCATACTTTGGGAGGGTATAGGTTCCGCATCCCTCCTACGCATTCTTCCAACTTCCCTCTTCCCATCTTGTCCTCCTACCTCTCGGCAAGGCGCCGGAAAGGCCGCCAAGGGTAGCCACGACGTTCAGCACAGTCCCAGCAGTAGATGCTTCTCCCACCATCGAAGGGGTTGAGCAGGACGTAATTGCCATCCTTCTTGATGTCCGACCTCTTGATTTTCTCGAAAGGGCCGCCGTTGTCTGGCCGTGTCTCCGGGTGGTTTGGGCACTGACACTTCTCAACGACCTCGTCCTTTTTGGCGTAGAGGACAGAATCTTTCCGGTAGGCAGGACACTCGATGTCCAGATCTAGGTATAGATTCAAAAACTTCTCGTACTTGCAGAGCTCCTTGATATCTTCCTGGAAACGCTGTTCGGGAGTCAATGCGCCGTCCTGGGCATTTTCCTTGGCATCCTGGACACGGTGCTTGATGCCGATGACCAGCAGAACAATGTCCTGCAGTAGTTGTTTGCCATGTTCGCTCTCAACTGGGCCATAGTTGATCAATTGCTTGATCGCATTTAGGACCCCGAACTCCCGCAGCTCAATCTTCTTATCCCCGCCCAGGTAGTAGAGACCTTCCTTGGCCTTTGGGGAGACAGCAGCGCGGAAAAGGTCGTGAAGGGCTGAATCAATGTACTCCCGAGCTCCCTCCATAGCTTGGTTCTTCAGGTTGGCGACTTCGAATTCATTCGCGAGACGAAGGGCCTCAACGTAGTAAGGCAGAACTTCGCGATCGTCTCGAGGCAGGAACTCCATGATCTCGGGAGCGCCTGCAATTTCTGTATTTTGCTCTATTTGCTGTGCTCGCGTCAGCCTCATAACAGTGTTAAGCGAATATCTAAAAAGAGAACTTCGGGCGGTACTGAAGCCAGTCTCTGCGGGTATATAATAGATATCTAAGCAGAGAAGTTCGGGGTAGCATGGAATCAGTCTAAAGGTATAGCAGAAATATAGACAGAGAACTTCGGGATACTATGAAATTCGCCTCTAGCAACCATGCAACAATATAGAATAGGAGAGAAGTTCGGGCTAGGTGGAGTGTCTCTAAAGGTGTATAGCAGAAACGTGGGCAGAGAACTTCGGGATGTGTTGACTTCGCCTCTGGCAGATATGCAATGGCACAGAGGAGGGGAAGTATCAAGAACATAGATTCATACCTTTGTAGGTTGTTCTTGTCAACAACGTAGCTGATGACCAATTGGTATGATGGAGACAGTTCGAATGACTGTTGTTGACTTGGGAGCAGAGAGGAGCTCAGGTCGATGACTTCCAAGAAGTCCACTTGCGGAGCCAGAAAGAAGTATAGGAAGTTTTGATTCTTAATTCGATTGCTGGAGGATGTGGCGGGTCAGGCAAGTCAAGGTAACTTTACTGCTGGTGGCCTAGCTGTAGGAGATGCCGGCGATTTGGGAAGGTTAGAGACTTGTGACTATCTGTCAAGCTGTAGGAGATGCCGGCGATTTGGGAAGTTTAGAGACTTGTGACTATTTGTCAAGCTGTAGGAGATGCCGGCGAATTGGGAAGGTCAAGGACCTGTGACTACTTGTCAAGCTGCAGAAGAAGCCGGCGGATTGGAAAGGTCAAGGACCTGTGACTACTTGTCAAGCTGCAGAAGAAGCCGGCGGATTGGAAAAGTCAAGGTACACACACTTGAGTACCTTGAGACCTAGCTGTAGGAGATGCCGGTGCCTTGAGAAGCTCAAGGGACAGTTGCTACTGGTCTAGCTGTGGGAGAGCTCGAAGATGAGAAAAGTCAAAGGACACCTGACTGCCTACCCTAGGGTACTTGGCTAGCTGTGGGTTGAGCCAGCAGATGAGACTTTTTCATAGCATCGTGATGGGACATGTAGGCATTTGGGGAATATAGTTGCTGGGGCTTAGGGCAGGGGAAACTGCGGATTCGTCCCGGGGCCTGGGGCTATATAGGTGTTGTGATAGTACCCCGTGGGCACTGTAGGTTGGTTCTTGGACGTCACGCCAGGACGGAGATGTCTGGGACGAGAGATGGCTGGTTATTGACATCTACGGAAATGGTACATGTAAGATAGTCCACACCTATGCAAGAGCAATATTTGGACGCCATATGACCCGGGGAGGTGGATTGGGATATCAAAACCAAATGCTAACGTAACAGATCACCCTAGCAATGAGATAGAATCTATGTCCAAGCGTTGTGATGGGAAAGGATGTTCAAAGGATGTCAAACATGATAGACAACCACGCAGAATATAAAGAAGTCCATAAGAGGCGACCATCAAGATATATCATGGACAAGATGTCTATGACGAATGTCAAGAGCTTAGATCACGGAGAGATGGTCAGGCCGCAGATAGGGGCAATATCTTTAGGTCAGGGGCAATATCCAGAGACATTTGAATAAAATGTTTTATTAAAGATTCTCGTTGGCCGGGCACCTGGAGTGCTGGGGAGGTCACACTCAAAGTCAAGCTGAGTGATACATTGTTGGCGGATTTCGGTGCGCATAGAGTCTTTGCCCATCGAGATAGGGCTATGTGTGAGTTGTTTGTTGTGAAGACAGTGATAACACGCGTCTTCCATCAACGATTTTCCCCTCCAGGCGAAGAGATTCTAGCTATTGTTGTCAATAGATCAAGTAGACCAAGATGGCAGAGAACTGGGACCCATTGGAATGTCGCGAATATAGATCCACTGAGCATACCAAGTAGACTATCTCCACGTCACGACACACTGTAGCTCAACAATATAGCCTCCTGACGGGGAACCGGATATGTTGCGAGGTGATACACCAGCAGAGGATGCTCCAGTCCTTAAGGTTATTGATCAAATTTAACTCATACTGATGAGACATGCTGAACTGGCTGGCTTGCGCTGTTTAGGACTGAAATATTGATACCCGATTGCACCGCAATCCATGAGCCTCAATCCCAAAACTTTTGTCCCGTTTTCAATCATTTCGTATCAAACATTCCCCATTACCACCAATCCTGCTGCGAGCCGTCAAATTCGGGATGGCAGTCTCCCAAGCGAGGGCTGTCCTACTCCCTGGCCCGGGAACCGTTCACGCCATCACGGACAGCAGCCAGAATAAGCTCCTTGGCCTTCTCGACACCCTCCTTGGTGCCGATAACCTCGATGGCTTCACCCTCGCCGCGCGGCACGTTGATCTTGGACCCGCTCTGTTTGCGGATTGAGTTCACCTTGCTGCCACCCTGGCCGATGACGTGGCGGTATGTTCTGGGGTCGGGGAGGACAAGGAAACCGGTAACGCTGTCCCTGGACTGCTCCAATGCCGTCGTGATGGCCTTCTTGGCCTTCTCGATGTTCTCTGGAGAACCCTTGAGGACCCATGGGATGTCACCCTCCTCATCGGAAGCATTCTCAACGATGTACCATGAGTGAGCATCTGCGGAGGCCTCGGCATCATCAGTGATGAGCGGGAGCGCACCTCCGTTGGTACGGGGTGCAGCAGTGGGCTTAGGTGGGGGTGTCTGGCCGGCGTGGTCAACGGTGACGTGGTAGTCGTTCCTCAGACGGCGGAAGAATTGTCCACCGTTCGAGATGGACTGGTGCAGGTTTCGGGGGACCTGGATGGTCTCTGCCGGCTTCTCCTTCGTCGAGTTGATGATGTGCTCCTTGGCCTTCTCGACATCTGCCTCCTGACCCGTGATCTTCACGGCAGTCTCCCCACTGCCCTGGCGAGGGATGTCAATCGACACCTTGAACTGTGACTCCAACTGCCTCTTCGCATCACCGCCACGGCCGATCAGGGATCGATGTTTCTCAGTTGGCACATCGACAGTTGTCGTGACCTGGCTCTCGCGCTGGGCAACGAACTCCTGGATTTGCTTGATGAGCTTGTCGACGACATCACTGCGGCCCTCGAGCTTGATCGTGTTGCCATCGGTCTCCTGCTTGGGGAACTGGATGAGGCGAGCGCGCTCCCGGGCATCGTCAGAGCCACCAGCTTGGTTGATCAGGTTCCGCAGGTTTGCACCTGATGGACGTTAGCAGCTGCGTTTCGTTGGGGATTATGGAGGGTGTCGAACTGACCTTGAGCGCCAATGAGGGCTCTGTGGTATTTTCTGTCGACATCCAGGGTCTTCGTCACAGTGTCATCAAAGGCAGCCTTCTTCTCCTGGAGGATCTTCTTGGCCTTCAGGACATTCTCCTTCTTGCCCTTGATCTGGATCTCAACCGTGGACTCGGAGGACTCCCTGTCGTTGGGAACGTCGATCCTCGTCTCGGTCTGTTGACGGAGTGCCTCCATGGCAGTGCCGCCCTGGCCGATCAGGGAAGGCAACTGCTTCCGCTGGACTTCGACTGTCTCGGTGTAGGAGTTCGTCTTCAGCCAGTTGGCCAGCTCTTGGAGTTCGTCGTATGCCTCCGACACGCCCCTGCTTGGGCCACGGATGATCACCTGGTTGGGAGCTTGTTGGCGACGGGCCTTTCCAGCGTCACTGGACGCGTCGGCGCTGGCCTCGTCATCCTTGCCGTTCTTCTCAGCACGGGGGAAGAAGATGAGGACCTTGTACCGGTTCTGGAGCTTGTTGATCTCACTGCCCTGAGAGCCGATGAGCTCACGGTGGAACTTGGGTTCCACAGTGAGGGTCTTGGTTGTCTCGTCCGCCCAGCTCTTCCCAAGGGATTCGATGTGCGACCGGGCAGAAGCAGCCTTGGCCTTGGGCCCCTTGAGCTGCACCTTGCCATTCTCGACCTGGATGTCGACATCAAACTTGTCGCGGAGCTCCTTGATGTTGCTGCCGCCCTTGCCGATGAGGTGGTTGGCAAACTGCTGAGGGAAGTCGAACTCCAGGATGAAGCCGCGCTCCTTTTCGTCCGCCTTCTCCTGCTCAACGAAAGCCTTCACCTTCTCAGCGAGACTCTGGACAGCCGAGCTGGGACCGCGGAGCGTGACGTTTGGACCCAGTTGGGTCACTCGGACACGGGTCTGGTTACGAGGTCGCCTGTCCTGTTCCTTGATGATGAATCTCTTCAGCCTGTCGTGGAACTTCAGTGGCACCTCCACCGTCTCGGAGGTAATCTCCTCCTGTTGGCTCAGGAGATCCAAGATGTGCTTCTCGGCCTCCCGCAAGCCCTGCTGGAACCTCTGGACATCTTCCTGGGATGGTGCCGCGCGTGGGATCTCATACTCGCTACCGACGGGACCAGGAGCCTCATAGACAAGAAGGATCGGGCTGCCGGGGTCGGAAGACTCAGGGACGACCAGGTTGACACCGTAGTTCTCGCGGACGTGAGGCGTGACCTCGTTCTGAACGTATGGATAGAAGAACGGGTTGACGTCACGCAGAGCGCTTATCCTTGAAGGCGGGTGGCTCTCGAAGAGTCCACGGATGTCAGAGGAAGCCGCTGCCAGCTTCTGGCCCTGAGGGATGTAGAGCTCCCATGGCAGCGCACCGTTCCCTGAGAAGGGGGTGTTGATGCGGGCATGGTATTGCCTCTCCAGGCGCTCGATCTCCTTGCGCTGCTGGAGGTAACGTGTGACGTACTTGGAGTGCTCGGCGCCACGACCGGGGGCCTGCTTGTTGGTCCACTTCAGGTGATCCACGTTGTTCATCTGCATGCTCATTGCCAATTGCTCTGCCTTCTCCAGGCCTTCTGCGATGTGCTCGGCCGGGCCGATGATAGTGATGGCATCGTCATCCTCGTCAGTTGGCAGGAGAATGGCGCAACCGGTCTGCTGGAAGAACTCATCGGGCGACAGAGCGGGGGCCGAGTTGCCGATGATGAACTGATGACGGCCGCGCTGGATCTCCAGCTGCTGCAGGAGCAGCTGCTCGCGAAGCTCGGCGGCGCGGCGCTCGACCTCTGCCCTGAGCGCCAGGACAGCGGGACGGTCGCCTTCCAGCTGGATGTGGTGATCGGCAGCGGGCTGGAAGACGGGGCGCTGACCGGGTGCGGGTGCGGGTGTGGCTGCCTGAGTAGACCACAGGTGATGGGGTGGAACGCGGATCTGCGTTCCGCTGGCAACACCTGGCCTGTTGAGCAGCTCGTCCCTGGAGCTCGCGATGAAGGGGTAGAACTCGGCGGGGATGCCCTTGACCTTGGCGTTGACCTTGGCAGACCGTTCACCGACAATCTTCTCGATCTCCTGCTTCGCGAGGGCAGCAGAGATGGTGTTTCCCTCGATCTTCACGTTGATGTAGTCATCGTCGTCAAGCTCGTCGGCATGTGCGCCATTCTTCTCGTCCTTGGGGACCTCGATGCGGGCTCCAGTCTTCTCCTGCAGCGACTTGATGGTCGAACCTTGCTTTCCGATGACATGGGCGCGGGCGGACTGGGGGATGGGGACCTGGATGGTTTGCTGCCGAGCAGTTAGCTAGCCGCTCCCCAGGAGGCCGGCTGGGTGACAGGGGCTTCACAGGACTTACCGGAGTTCCGATCTGGTTGACAAGCTCCTTGAGTGCGCGCTGAGCAGCGTCCTGGGGGCCGGTGGCCTCGAACGTGATGCCGTTGGAGGTGGAGGCAATGGAGATGTTCGCGCGAGAGGTCCGGTTGATGTCCTTGATGATGTCTGGCAGGGGCCTCCTCAACTGCTCACGGGGCTTCATGTGTTGAGGGCGCAGCGCTATAGTCTCAACATTCTTTCGGCCGGGCAGATAGACAGACGGGACGGTAGGGTGTCCGGTAGGAGTGGCGGCGCCAGAGGACGGAGTGGCGGCTCTGGAGGTACCGTTCGGGCCTTGACCATTGGTGGTCTCGGAGAGCACATTCCACTTGGGCACCACCTTGGTAGTGGCCTGGGACCTGGGCCCACCAAGGTCGGGGAACAGCTCGCGTGACTGGGTGTCCAGAGCGGTGGTGGTGGCGGTAGCGGGGGACGTCTCCTTCTGCTTGCCCGCAGCCTTCTCGGCAGGTGCAGGGGTGCTGGAAGCTTCGGCGGTGCCGTTGTGGTGAGGGCTCAAGTCCTCATCGACAACATCCTCAACAGTGACATTATGGCCCTCGGCGGTGTGTTCTGCGTGTTCCTGCGCCAGCTTCTGGGCGGCCGACAGTTCTTCAGAGACGGGAGCGACAGCGGAAGCCATTGTATGCACGAGCAACCAGTGGGAAGGAAGACGATACAGGAGACCAAGAGAAAAGTACCAGTAGAGACGTTTTGACAGGAGGGCTGTCAAATCGTGAGGTGAGACGAGGTCAGGTGGTTGAGGGGAGGAAAGAAATCCGGATACAAAAGTATGATGGCGAGGGAAGGAAGGGTCTGGAAAGTTGTAGCTTGCTGTAAGTGCGTCGTGGAAGTTATCAGCTGTAAACCCACGGGGCCCACACTAAATTGCCCTTACTAGACTAGCGCTTCTGGATGTCCAGATGTCGCCGGGATGACCCCACAAAACGCCTTCCAATGTTCCCCAGCAGCACTGAGCCTACCACAGTAAGCACCAAGTCTCCGGGCCGGTGACTTGCTGCCCGTACCCATAGACCGCCCGCTGCCCAATTGGGCCAGGTGGCCCAGGTGCATGTGTCTAAGTACCGCTCATGATCTTGCGCATCTCAGAGTTGCATTGAATAACCTCCGAAGCTACCAGATAAAGTTTCGCACCTTGACTCTTTCCTTCAACATCACATGTACCAGTTCTTACAAGTCATCCAGATAACTATAAATCCCCACCACAGATTCTTTATCGTACTGTCTTTTCATGGTGGATGCTTCACATCACCAGCCCGGATTCGAGAGGCCTTGAGGGCAGGTTCAATTCACCAGGCGCTATCAGGCCGCACAATCGATCGTCCAAGGAGTATACTAGCTATCCTGAATCAGCAATGTCCGGTCTGCTTTGATGATGATATTTATGTTATAGGCTGGTGACTTGGGGACATAGCTGCACAATTGGTGACGTCGAGGATAGTCTGAAGCTGCGTCAAGACTAGAAAATGCTGCGAAAGTAGTGATCCTCAAGTAGGGAAGCCATGGATCTTCGAGAAAGGGGAAGGATGGTAGCAATCCTCCTATAGCAGGCGGTATAGGTATAGAGTAATAATTGGACGGGGCACCGTGGGTTTGAGAAGACGATATAATCTGTAGATACCTAGGTATCCCCTGGATGAGCTTGGCAGATGATTAGCAGGGTTAGGGTCTTATAGCACTATATCTTTTATCTTATCGCCAATGTAACGTCAGTCTGCCCCGCGAACAGCGGAATCGAACCTCGGGAGGAGCCCGAGTTACGGGAAAGGGCAGGCCTGACAAGCTGGCAACCTGGCAACTAGGCACACCTGGCAAGCTTGGGGTGCATGAGCTTGCCGCCGACCATGCGGATGCTCATGCGGCCCAAGCCACCAAACCTACGGTCGTGAGACCTTGCCGTTTTGAGAGAGAGAAGCCCTCTTTGTTCGGTTACTGTATAATTGTTTGATGATTCACACCTGTACTTGTCCTGCGGAACGGATTCAATCGTATCAATCATTATCTTTGTCGCCGCGTTCCACGACCTGAAACTTCCCCGCCTTGGGTCGGAAATTGAGGCCTAATTACTGAACGACCAACTGCTTCTCACAGATCGTCTGTGTATCTCGAAGCAGAGTAAGAGGGGGTCGGTCAGCCGAATGCTGCTTGTCGTGAAGAGGCCAGCAGGACCGAGAAGTTACGGAACAACATCATGTTCTCATCAGTAGGTGCAGCCCCTCACCCAGTCCCACGGCTATGAGAGAGCATGGCGAGGGCTCATTTGAGAGTGCATCTATCTCGCGAGTTAGGCAGAGGAAGCAAACCATGATGAGGGATACACGTCTGCCTCAGCTTGTCTACCAAGCCAGAGCCAGCCTAGAAGACGATCACCAATCTCTGAAGTATTTACTGACTCTCGGCATCAAAGAAACCATACTCGGCTGTCACCGTAGCCGTCGAGCGGCTGACGAGTGAGTCGTATGAGGAGGATGACCTGAGCGGCATCCCAGACCTGGTCGAAGTCATCAAGCTACAGGCAACCGGTCCCACAGAGGCTGCTCGTGCCATCCGGAAGAAGCTCAAGTACGGCAACGTGCACCGCCAGCTGCGAGCTCTGGTCATCCTCGACGGCCTGATCCAGAATGCCGGCCCACGCTTCCAACGTGCTTTCGCCGATGAGCCGCTGCTCGAGCGGCTGCGGGTCTGTGGGACTTCTGAGCTTTCGGACTCTGATGTGAGGAAGAAGTGCTCGGTATTGTTCCGCAGTTGGGCTGCCGAGTACAAGAACACTCCTGGCCTGGAACGCATCGCGAGGCTCTACAATGAGCTCCCCAAGCGCAAGCAGGTCGTCACCCAGGAGCGTTCCCGCGTGATTCGCGAGACCGACAACCCCTTTGGTGATGAGGACGATGAGCCGCCCAAACCACCAGAGCCGCCGACACAGGCTTCATCCTCCCGATCACCACCTCCTCCAGCCCAGAACAAACCCGTGCCTGCTCCGGTCAACTCGTTCAGTCAGGTCTCTTCGTCGAAGGATAAGAAGAAGAAAGACAAGGATAAGAGGAAGTCTAAGCACCGCAAGTTCGATCTCGCGGCCGAAAAGGAATCGATGAAGACGGCTATCGCCGAGTCATCGATCGCCGCGACCAACCTGATGAACGCGCTGCAGAGTATCAACCGTGAGAAGGAGCGCATCTCAGAGAATCCCGCGGCCGTGGCACATTTTGAGTCCTGCAAGCAGCTGCGCAGGAAGATCCTGCGATATGTAAGTCCGGAAAGCCCCTCCCCGCAAGCTGTGAAGCTTGGCGGTAAATCTGACATGAACGGTGTCGCCCCAGATCCACCACGTCGAATCCGAGCAATGGCTCGGGTCTCTCCTCCACGCCAACGATGAGCTCGTCCAGGCTCTCATGACCTTTGAGCAGCTAGACCGCTCTATTGACGCGGACAGCGACTCGGACGACGAGCTGGCCGAACAGGCTCACATGTATCGAAGTACGTCCCTTACGTCTATTCTCTATGCTTACAGTCATGTTTCCTCCCATCCTGACCTCTCAAACTCTCCTACAAATCCAAGAACCCCTCTGAGACCACTGGCTGACCAAATCGCGCCACAGTGATGAGCGAGAGATCCAAATCACCAACATCCCAGACAAGTCCTACATCCGCCATGGCCGAACTCCACATCGACGAGCCAACACCCAAAGCACCCCAGCCACCCCGTGCCGCACCGCCACCTCGGCCCTCTGCCGTCTCGAAGCCATCGGCGCAACTGACCGTCCCCGGGCGGCCCGCTGCTGACTATGCGGATGCTTCCGACGATGATGAGGATGAGGATGACAACGACCCATTCGCAGACCGCAACGCCGTTTCGACCCCCAACGCAGAGCGCAGTGAGCCAGCCTGGTGAACGCGAACGATATGAGCCCGAGCGTAGCGGTGGTTGTGGTCCCTATGGGATCTGAACGGCCGAAAAGGGCGTGGGCGGCGGGAATCTTGTGCTGACTTGCCCTGTGATTGGCATGTGCTAGCCTCTTGTCGGTCGTCTGATCGGCCGCACAGATCCGGCAGCCCCTGATACCGTGCTCCTTCTCATGGACTATGCGCGGAACATGCTATCTTAGGGCTACGAAGGTCATCTGGTTGAGCGGTCACCTGGTTGATTTATCCCATGGCCTTCTATGTAATTGAATTTTCATCTTCTCCGGTGGCTGTAACCAAGGTCACCATCATTGTCAAGCAAGATGGATAGACCTCTCTCAGCCAATATGAGCTTTTTATTCCGGCTTCAGGGTTCGGACTTCTCATTTCCAAGGACACCAGCCGTGATTTACGAAAGTCTCCGGCCCGTCACCCTCAGAATTAAGTCTTTTCTGGAGGCGTCTTGTGGACGTGACCAAGGCTGTTGGGAGACTTTTGACCATATTTAATGTAGCCGTTGTCTCAGATTCTCTCCTATCATGTCATGCCTTCCTCATGTGCCAAAGGTTTGTGGGTGTACCTATGAGCCTCGATAAGCCTTCGTCCACTCCACCTGTGCAGAAACATCAATGATAACTCGGCGAGTGGGACCTGATCGGCCGACATCCATGGCTGCTTTCATCTTTGCACCGAGTCGGTCAACGATGCACAGGATATTGGTATCATATCAAGCGTTCGGAAACTACGGAACTCCTGTATCATACAAAACACTGCATGTGGCTTTCTACCACTATACCTTTTGAATGCGTTGCCATACCCGATCACCATCCCATAACGATACCGCAAGCAGCAGGAAATAATGCCAAGAAAAAGTTCATGATTACTCTCAAGTAAGCTTTTTATAGACCGTTCCTCGTTCAAAGAGGTTCGTTGTCTCTTCTATCGAATGATTTAGAGCTCATCGTGGTCCAGGGGCTCGTCATCGTCGCCACCTGGTGCACCACCAGAGCCGTAGAGCTTGCTGGTGATGGGGTAGGCGACGTTGGACAGCTTCTCCTTCTGCTCCTCGAAGTCCTCGGTGTTAGCGGTAGCGGCGTTCTCCTCGAGCCAGTCGCTGGCCTCCTTGACGGCCTCAAGAATCTGATATGCATGTTAGCGTCCTGTAATGACCTCAGGGTCTGTTATGGTGGGTGAACTCACGGTCTCCTTGTCCTCCTCGTCGATCTTGCCACCAAGACCATCCTCATCGTTGACCTGGTTCTTCAGGTTGAAAGCGTAGTTCTCCAGGCCGTTACGAGCCTCAATGCGCTCACGGGTGGCCTTGTCCTCCTCGGCGTACTTCTCAGCCTCGGCAACCATACGCTCAATCTCCTCCTGGGTAAGGCGGCCCTTGTCGTTGGTGATGGTGATAGACTCGCCCTTGCCAGTTCCCTTGTCAACGGCAGAAACCTTGAGGATTCCGTTGGCGTCGAGGTCGAAAGAGACCTCAATCTGGGGAACGCCACGGGGTGCTGGGGGGATTCCAGTCAACTCGAACTTGCCGAGGTTGTTGTTGTCCTTGGTCAAGGAACGCTCGCCCTCGAAGACCTGGATCAGGACGACGGGCTGGTTGTCGGCAGCCGTGGAGAAGATCTGGCTCTTACGGGTAGGGATAGGGGTGTTGCGGTTGATCAGCTTGGTCATGACACCTCCGGTGGTCTCGATACCGAGGGTCAACGGGTTGACATCCATGAGGACGATCTCCTCGGTACCCTCCTCACCGGAGAGAACACCAGCCTGAACAGCAGCGCCGAAAGCGACAGCCTCGTCGGGGTTGATACCCTTGCTGGCCTTCTTGCCACCGAAGTACTCCTCAATGAGAGCCTGAACCTTGGGGATACGGGTAGAGCCACCGACGAGCACGATGTCGTCGATCTCATCCTTCTTGACCTTGGCATCCTTGAGAACCTGCTCAACTGGCTTGATAGTCTTCTTGAACAGGTCAATGTTGAGCTCCTCAAACTTGGCCCGGGTCAGGGTCTCGGAGAAGTCCTTGCCATCGAAGAAGGCCTCGATCTCGATACGGGTAGACATCTGGGAAGAGAGGGTACGCTTGGCCTTCTCGGCCTCGCGCTTGAGCTTGCCCATCGCCTTCTGGTCCTTGGTGATGTCGACGTTGTTCTTCTTGTTGTAAGTCTTGGCGAAGTGGTTGATGACACGCTGGTCAAAGTCCTCACCACCAAGGTGGGTGTCACCGGCAGTAGCCAGGACCTCGAAGACACCCTGGTCGATAGAAAGGAGGGAGACATCGAAGGTACCACCACCAAGATCGTAGACAATGATCTGGCGCTCACCATCGGTCTTGTCCAGACCGTACGCGATAGCGGCAGCCGTGGGCTCGTTGACAATACGGAGAACGTTAAGACCCGCGATGATACCGGCGTCCTTGGTAGCCTGGCGCTGGTTGTCGTTGAAGTAGGCGGGGACGGTGACGACGGCGTGGGTGACCTTCTTTCCGAGGTAGGACTCGGCGACCTCCTTCATCTTGCCCAGAATCATGGCGGAAACCTCCTCGGGGGAGAACTTCTTGTCCTCACCGTTGACGGCGACCTGAACGTAAGGCTTGTCATCCTTGGCGATAACCTTGAAGGGGAAGTGCTTGAGATCGCGCTGGACGGCGTCATCGGAGAACTTCTGGCCGATCAATCGCCTGTAAAGGTGTCTCTATTAGCCATTTGTCCCTTGCGTATGCATATACCAGAGATGAAACGGAGGCCACGTACTTGATATCGAAGATGGTGTTGCTGGGGTTCGACGCAGCCTGGTTCTTCGCGGCGTCACCAACAAGACGCTCCTCCTCAGTGAAGGCGACGTAGGACGGTGTGATACGGTTTCCTATAGGAGGGGAAGGACACGGTTAGCTCCCTGGCCGAGCGAAGAAGTTGCGACAGCTGGAAGCTGGAGCGGAGAGGAGGACAGTTGAACGTACCTTGGTCGTTGACAAGGATCTCAACCTTGCCCTTTTGCATCACACCCACACAGCTGTAGGTTGTGCCCAGATCCTGTCACAGATAGAGAGGTAAGTAAATTGCCCCGCAGTGTTTGTTGAGGTGGTCTGGGAAGCTTGGGACGGAGTGTCTCGAGATTGCGACAAGCGCAGGCGCAACTTACAATACCAATAACAGTGCCGTAGTTCTCAGTGTCGTCAGCCTTGGCTTGTCCAACCCAGGCCAGAGGAGAGAAGAGAAGGAACATCCAGAAGACCAGACCGAGGCCCATGGCCATGGTACTTCTCGACCGCGGCTCCATGGCAGCGCGAGATATGCTTGGGGATATGTGGATGGAAGACAACAGAACAGTGGGAAAGAAAAGAGGGTATCAAGAAGTAGCAAGGACGGTATGTAGAAGAGAGGGAAACTGGTCGCCTTGCTCAAGCCTGTGTGGTAGGCGAGTTGTGCGAAAGCAGTTTGTTTTGGTGTTGTGATATGGGAAGAAGTGAAGGAGACAAAGTTTTGAGTGGAAGAGCTGGCGCAGTCGCTATGACTGAAATATTGAAGCTCAAATGTCGATGTGTCCAGTTCTCTCTAGGAAGAGCCAGATTTCACTACACTGTGAGTCCACTAGTGACTACAGGGATTCTGGGGGGCGGATCTGTACTAGCATATGCTAATCTGCATATGATGACACCTGGCCCAGCCGGTACGAGAGCACGAGAGGTAACATCCCACCACGCAGCCAGAGTCACTAACAGCTCCGTGCCCTGTCTGGGCGTTTCACAGTTAATGTTGACCCACGATGTCTCAGAGATACCTAGGTACCCCTCAAGGTGCTAGGTACCTTATGGCTTCGAGGGTTCCAAGGCTTGTTCGTCCAGCATCTAACGCCCCAAGGTTAACCCTGAAGTCCCCATTGCTTCCAAAGGTATATGTTATCTAGCTGCGGCAGACGAGAGCTTTCCGTCACCTTCTCTGGGGTGATTCGCCTCATGGAATGGGGTTCCTGCTCACTGACTTTCTTCACCACCGTATTGCCATTCACATTGTATACAGTGATTCTTGGAGGCTGCCACACGGCTTGTACCTCTTTTGGCCACTGTGCCCAGGTGACTTCTATCTACTGCCACCGTGTCCTTCCCGGATAATTCGACTGGCTTTTGGAGCTTGCTTACCCCGGTTTTGCCTTCGAGAAACATCTCTGAAATTCTTCCGACGGGGCCAGCGTGATCCGTACAATAAATGCATGTGACTACCCAGGCATGTACAATACGACCATACAGGCACAATAACACAGGCTGTATGCATATCTGTCCTTTGACAGTGGTTCGCTGGCTCTTTGGTAGATTGCTACCAGAGATTCAAGGAAGCCTGCATACCATCCATCCTCTGTATGTGTAAGCATATCTAGCCATCTTGCGCAGTGTCAAGATTACTATGCGGTCCTCCTAAGACGCCCAGAGGACCCGGTCGTAATCTCCCGAGACAAGCAAGGGCCCCCAGGTAGCACCCACCTGGGCACCGGAGCCTCATCCGATCCACACGTGTCAGATCCGGCCCGGAAGCACGGACCTCGCCAGTACTGCTTGGACTCCTAGCTACGTACGGCCAGATGTCGTCGATCTACTTTGCCCTTGCCCCGGGGCCTTGTCACCGTATTGAAAGCGCAGCCTTCAGTATACCTGGGTTTGCCCGGCAGAACCTTCGACATGTATTGCACCACAAACTTCATCCGTGACATGTTATATATATTATCTTACACTCACTGGCCAAGAGCAGGTGGCATCACTTGGTACCACCGGCCACTGCGCGGTGGGCTGTGGGTTATTGGGTGTCTTCCAGTAGGCCAGCCGCGATCGTTTCTCCGTTGTACCGGATAACCACCCTTTCACCAGACTCGAGTGGGACCTTCTCGTCCGTCTTCATCCTGACCCGAGCCACGCTTCCCGCCTTCACGACCTGAGGCTTCTTCTTCGTGATGGCCCCCGTATGCAGGTCCAGGACAGCTCTTAATTGTGAGACCTTTCCTGCGACGTGGAGCCTACCCTTGTGGATCTCGACTGGCATGGGGAAAAAGGTGTCGAATGCCAGCGCCTTCATGGTGAAGGTGTCGACGCAGGGAATCGGATTCGACACTGAACATATGACGTCGCCGGCGCGGATGTGGTCCTCGTCGATTTGGGCAAGATATATGACTATATGCTGGCCCGCGACAGCCCAGTCGGAAGGTTCATGGTTCACCTCCAGGGCTTTGACGTAGGCCTTTTCGCCACTCGGCTGCACGAGAAGAGCATCGCCAACCTGAAGTGACCCGGCGTCTACTCGGCCAGAGACGGTTATGGGGCTCAGGCGGGTGTCCCAAAGATCCGCGATGGTCATTCGAAGAGGCTTGTCGAGCGGCCGTGCGGCGGGTTCCGAGCCCTCGAGCTCCTCGATGAGCGTTGGCCCAGTGTACCACGATGCGGCGGGGTCTGTTGTACGGCGGACGATGTTGTCCCCAGTCAGACCGGAGACAGGGACGAAGCTGATGTCCCTATCTCGGAACTTCAACGCTTTCAGGGAGCCCATGATCTGATCCCTGATCTCATCGAAGCGGTCCTTGTCCCAATCTGTCGTGTCAAGCTTGTTGACAGCAACGATCAGCCGGAAGACGCCCATGCTCCGTAGCAAGAGGGCGTGCTCTCGCGTCTGGCCCTTGAGTCCGGCCTCGAACGCACCCTTGGCCGCATCGATGACCAAAACCGCAAAGTCTGCCTGACTGGCGCCTGCCAGCATATTCGGCACGTAATCCTTGTGCCCAGGTGCATCGACAATCGTGAACAATGTCTTGTCGGTCTCGAAGTTGTTCGTAGCGATATCGATGGTCACTCCATGCTCTCTCTCTTCTTCCCGCGTGTCAAGCACCCATGCCAGCGAGAACGAGGCCTTGCCGATCTTCTCGGCCTCTTTTCGGTGTTTGTCTACTGTCCGCTGGTTGACCACGCCCAGGTCTAGTAGCATTCGGCCGGTCATCGTACTTTTACCGGAGTCGACATGACCCACGACCACAAAGCTAGCATGCCTTTTCTGTTTGCTGTTCTCATATTCTTTGAGCACGTTCAAGCCTTTGCTCTTTGGTAGGGGTGTCTCCGCAATTTTCAAATTTTTCAGCGCTGCCTCTGCGGAGTCTTTATTCTTCGTATTTGGTGTTGCTGATGTGGACTTCTTTCCTGCTGCGGAAGGGGGGTCAGCAGCTGTCATTAGCCCCTACTTCTTCGTAGTTCGCATCGAACCTTGCGATTGGGCCGCCAGCACCACATCGTCAGGGGAAGGCTTTGAAAATGCCTCTCTTATGGCATCAGGGTTTGTATACGCCATCCAGGGCGGGGGATATAAGCGGCTTGGTGCCTCCGAAGCAGAGTCATTGTTCAACAGGGCCTGTGCGAATGCTGAGGGTGCCGCCTTCGGGACAGGTGGTTTTGGGGTGGTAGTTTCCTCCAGGTTCTCAAGTGTGCCGTCAATATTGGGTGGCAGGGGATTGGTAACATCGTTATTTGTGGTTGTGACAGTTGGCGATGGGCTCTGGTCGACCTCCTCATGGGCTAATTTCATACGGGCAACACCTCGTCGGATCGACTCCGTCTGGGTTGATTCCTTCGCCACGGCTGCATCCAGACTTCCAGTCTCGGGCTTTTTCTCCTCTGCTTTCCTCTTCCTAGCCGCGGCGAGCGCCTGGAGCTTAGACATCTTCGGTGGCGCCGATGAGCCGCCAAAAAGTCCACCACCACGCATACGTTCAGGTCTGATAAAGACGGTCCTGCGGTCCTCGGGGATGTTCATCCAGGGCATGTCGGCAAAGAAGTTCGCACAGGACTGCCTTGGCCTCGAGTAGGTTGCACACCCTCTCCAAGAATCTGCTTCGAAGGCACCTGTTGGCAAGGGGAGGTCAACAGAAAGCAGGGAAACGGGAAACGGCATACCATCGGATGCTGGTGTTGTGTTCTTTTGTGGCTTGCTTTTGACCACTGGCTTGGGCGCGGGGTCAACAAACTTGCTGATCAGGTAGGCGACAGTCTTGTCGACATCGTAATAATAATGCCACAGCGCCTCCTGAATCTGCTGCGTGGTGACCTTGTTTGCTTGGGGACCTAGGACCGTCCTGGTTTCTTCCGTGCATGCTGTCATCTGCGCGCGGTCCTCCGGGGAGAGCTCGTCGTCCTCGTCTTCTGCTAGGTCTCCCCCATTGAATTCGTCAATGTCCTCTTCATAGTCGTAATTCTGGTAGATGCGGTGTCGAGACATGCTGACTGCCGGAGTCGCTCGTTGCTCTCCTATGGAAGTCGCCTTGATGTGTAGTGAGTGTAGTTCCGCCTCAGCAAGTATTAGTGATCTAGACCTCGTGGCCAAGAAGATTCGCTGTCAAAGAAGAAACAGTGTAACAATTGCCAGCCTTGGAAAGCTTGTTGTTACAATGTTGCCTTGGGCAGGCATCCAGAGCAACATCGAAGTCACTACCCCGCTGACGTATTCTAACCGGATAGTGGGTCAGGGGAGTGCTAAGCTGTCAAATCAGCCCCTCCAAATTTAAGAAGATAAGATAGCTGTGGAAGTTTGGTTCCGCCGAAGCTCCGGCCTAAACTGTCCCGTTCGCTGGAGGGGTCCAGCGGCGACAGGGGTAAATTTTGGTAGAGCTGCAAGTAGCATACGGGCGCGCCTAGACACGTCTATCGCTACACTACAACCCTCCTTCCCCTTCCCCCTGACACTCCTCGAACCTTGAACATCTGCACTCTCTTTAGGTGCACTTCAGAGGATTTCGCTACAAGGGTCGGACATTGAACACTCTTACAAGATGGCGATGAGTATGTTTACACGGTGTCCTTTCCTATAAAGCCTGTCGACCGTATACTAATCTGTCCCCATTGCTAGACCTCGACCTCTCGAATGGTACTTGAGACCCGAAGCTCCCCTTGACGAAGCAACATACTGATTACGTTCCTGCAGCTGTGGTCACCAAGGACGAGCAAGGAAGGCCTTTCATTGTGGTTCGAGAGTACGTCATGTCTCTCCCTCAAGCTCAAGGTCACTCGACCCCCCTGGCCCTGAGACCGGACTAACATGTTGTCGTCTGCAGCCAAGGCAAGAAGAAGAGACAGTTTGGCAATGAGGCCGTCAAATCACACATCCTCGCCGCCCGGACGGTCGCGAACATTGTCAAGAGCTCCCTCGGCCCCCGTGGCCTCGACAAGATCCTGATCTCTCCCGATGGCGATATCACAGTCACGAACGATGGTGCCACTATCCTGCAGCAGATGGAGATTACGAACCACGTCGCGAAGCTGTTGGTAGAGCTGTCAAAATCACAAGATGACGAGATAGGAGATGGTACAACCGGTGTCGTCGTCCTGGCCGGTGCTCTGTTGGAGCAGGCTGCCGAGCTCATCGACAAGGGAATCCACCCTATCCGTATCGCAGATGGTTACGACCAGGCCTGTGACATAGCAGTGGCGGAGCTGGACAAGATCGCAGACACCATCGAGTTCAGCAAGACCGAGACAGGAAACCTGTTCAAGGTGGCCCGGACAAGTCTGGGCAGCAAGATTGTTTCCAAGGCCCACGATCAATTCGCAAACATCGCCGTCGACGCCATCATGTCTGTCGCCGACCTCGAGAGGAAGGACGTCGACTTCGAGCTGATCAAGGTTGATGGAAAGGTGGGTGGTTCGTTGGAGGACTCGCTGCTGGTCAAGGGAGTTATTGTCGACAAGGACTTCTCCCACCCACAAATGCCCTCCGAGGTCCGGGACGCCAAGATTGCCATCCTCACATGCGCGTTCGAGCCCCCCAAGCCCAAGACCAAGCACAAGCTGGATATCACGACGGTGGAGGAGTTCAAGAAGCTGCAGAACTACGAGCACGAGAAGTTCGTCGAGATGATCCAGCAGATCAAGGACACAGGTGCCAACCTCGCGATATGTCAGTGGGGCTTCGACGACGAGGCAAACCACCTGCTGTTGCAGAACCAACTACCCGCCGTGCGGTGGGTCGGTGGTCCAGAAATAGAGCTTATTGCCATTGCCACCAATGGCCGGATAGTACCGAGGTTTGAGGACCTCAGTGCCGACAAGCTGGGTACTGCAGGTGTTGTTCGGGAGATGTCCTTCGGTACTACAAGGGAGAAGATGCTCGTCATCGAGGAGTGTGCCAACACAAGAGCCGTCACCGTCTTCGTACGTGGTAGCAACAAGATGGTAAGCCTTCGAAACTATCCCTACGAACTTCTATCGAGAGCACGCATTAACAAAACCCTAGATCATCGACGAGGCCAAGCGCTCCCTCCATGATGCCCTCTGTGTGGTCCGGAACCTCGTGCGCGACAACCGCGTCGTGTACGGTGGTGGCGCTGCCGAGATTGCCTGCTCGCTCGCCGTCGAGGATGCCGCCGTCAAGACCCCCGGTCTTGAGCAGTACGCCATGCGTGCCTTCGCCGAAGCCCTCGATGCCGTCCCCATGGCCTTGGCTGAGAACAGCGGCCTGAACCCGATCGCCACTCTGGCGGAGGTCAAGTCGCAGCAGGTCAAGAGCGAGGGTGTCAGGGGCAGGCTGGGTGTGGACTGCATGCAGAAGGGGTCCAATGACATGAAGGAGGCTTTTGTCATCGACCCGCTCATCAGCAAGAGGCAGCAGCTTATGCTGGCCACGCAGCTCTGCAGGATGGTGCTAAAGGTGAATAATGTTATTGTGACCGGAAACGGCGAGGATGACTTCTAGACAATGAGCTGGAATGATGATCCGTGGGTAGGAAGGTATAAGCATTGTAAAGAGCAGTTGCCTGTGACAGCTACTTGAAGCTGGGTCACTCCGTCGGGTCTATAGACTGGTAGATAGATACCTTTACCATTGACTGTCATGGTATAATCAAGTCACTCATGGCGGACATTGTAATGACACACTCCTCATCTCGGTCTGTGATGGCGGTCCATGTAGTACAGTGGGAGTTGATCGGAACCCGCCACGTAGAGATGATAGTATGGTATATTGACAAAGACAAAGCATCAATACAAAACAAATGTTGTATTCGCTACGTATCAATGTTGATCGAGAAGAAAACTAGGCACAAGCAGGAAAAACGTCCACCCGCTGTTACTCTTATCGCAAATGCCCCGAGATGCAATACCATGCCATGTCCATGCAGCCCATCATCCATCATTCCAGGAAATCAACCTTGGCCGTGCATCGTCGCATACGGTAAATTTCTAATACACAACCTCAAGAATAGAAAGTATCGCACCGCCAGCCGTCCGTTCGTCTCATGCGTACCGTCATCATCAAACTCCCCACCCATGTAGGATGCTTGACCTACGCAAAGCCGAAGCCCTGCGCATTCTCCAGCGCCATGTTCAGCCTCTTCTTCAGTACTTCCCGATCCCGATACTCTGGCAACAAGAGCGTTCCGTAGCACGTATATGCTGTTGGCAAGTGTCCGCCCTCGCCCTCCTCGCCGTTCTTCTGCACAACGAACTGGATATTCTTGACGCCTCCCACGGGGACTCTGTCGGATGCAGTGACAAATTCCAACAGCTTCCGCTTCATGCGGTCGTCATAGCGCTTGACTATACTCCAAAAGTCCTTGATGGTGCGGGAGGAAGCCGAGTACCCGACGTAGCGGGTTGCTCTCCGCAGTTCGCTGATATCGATCTCCTGCTGGCCCTCGACGAGGTTCTGCAGAAGCTCCGGATTCAAGAGGGTAAGAGATTTGGGGTGTAAGATGGAGCGGAAACCCTTTGCGAAGGACTCATACTGCGGCCGCACGGAAACGTCCGTCATGTAACGGATGTAATCGCTCACATACGCATTGCGGTTGGCGTTTGTGACGAGCGGCGCATCCTCAGGGTTGTCGCGTGACAATACCCCCTCGCCTGATGCCCCATCCCTGACACCAGCAGCAAATGCAGGGCCAAATTGTGGCCATTCATGCTCAGATTTGTCTTGTGCCCCAGGAGTGATGGATCGCATCTCTCGGCTCACATGCTCGTTAAACATGCTTGTAGAGAACTCGTAGGTGATGGCGAAAACGTCCTCCACAGCACCGTTGGTCTCATCCCACTCTAGTAGTTCTGTCAGGCTTCTCGCTATCTGCGGCCATCCATCGCTGATATGATGAATATCTGTGACCGGATCGCCTAGGAGCTTCCGGTAGAGAGCTTTGGGGAAGCTGATGGGAAGGGTGAGGCCGTTGTACACAGCCAGGGCGACGAGTAGGCCCACGAGCTCGAACTTCCATTCGGGCTCGAGAGAACCGGGTCGGAACCATGCCATGCGGTTGGTATCGTCGATGGTGAATGCGCCAAAGTCAGCGTCTAGGGCCTCGGCGATGGCAAGACGGAAGAATTCTTGCTGCACACCGCCGGAATCAAAGCCTTCTTCGCCGGTGTCCTCGCCCAGATGCACCTTGAGTGGTCTGAGCAGCTCTCTCTCCTCTCGGCGCCAGAGTTGGTCGAACGCATCGCTCAAGACCGTCTTTCGACCAATGTCCAAGATCAGGTACCTCGAGGAAGCTGTGCGGAGGAGGTCTTTCAGCACATTTTTATGGTGCCGGTTGACGATCAGCGTCGCTTGTTCAAAGAGTCGTTCCAATCGATTGTTCAGGGAAGCTGCTTCCTCATAGACGTGGCTCATCCTGGAGAAGTTGATGGCACGGAAGTAGGAAATCAGCGTGTCGGGATTGAACAGGTAGGGATGGTCCAGCAGATGAGTCTTTTGTTTGTTGGATGTGAAAGAAACCCATGCGACAGGCATTTCTACGTTGTCCAGTCGCTCTGCAAAATAATCAGCCAGAAACTGTTTGTGCGTTATACGAAGTGCCTGGCTCTTTTTGTCTACGTGAAGAGTTAGTAAGGGGTTGCTAACCGGTGGGAAACCCCATGTGGACTCACATATGGCATCTGTCAACGCGAGGGCACCTCCGAAGGGACCATCACCAGGGACTTCTGGGCTTCCATCCCACTCGTGAAACATCACCGCTCGAGACCAATCCAAGAGCAGAGTCGACATGCGCGTCTCATGAAGACCCTCCTCGTTGCTGACACTAAGTGCGTCTAGCTGCGTGAACAGGGGGGCCAGGATGTCAGGCTCGCCCTCGCCCTCATCGCCAGAGTCAAGATCCCGTTCCACTATCTCATCGAAATACCTGCGTGTCGTAATTGCAGCGAGAAGCCTCCTTGCAAGCCGCATCGCCAGGTCGTGAGAAAAGGCGTCGTCATACTGAAGGCAGAGCTCTACAGACTGGCTGCCACTCGCAGCTAAGCTTAATCCCTGGGACCGGAGCCGAGACATCTCCACGATCTGGCTCTTCTCGGAAACCACCGGGGCCGCCGCTATCAATGCATGGAGACATATAGAAATCAGCCGGCCAGCTTCCACATTCGACAGCGACAGCTCCTCTTTTGGGAACAACCTAGCCGTGGGGGAGCGGAGCGATTGAACAGACTTGGGAGGTGCGAATAGATGTGCGGCAGAGAGCCAGAGACAATGGTAAACAAGAGTTGGTGCCACTCTTGTCATTCTTAGCATGCAATACCACAACGTCTGCGAGTCGATGAGCTCGCCCTTGTGGGTAAAAGAGCGGATCAGAGCGTGAGGGTCGCTGAGTGTGTAGAAGAGGCTCTGCTCGATGAATAGCTTCCACTCCCGCTTCAAGTTTCGAGGATAGGAGCTCCTCCTACACCTAGACCTGCGCTTCATCGTTTTCGTGTTTCTCCTTGGACCTGCGAGCGTTTTGGATACCTCGGCAGGTTCCAGTAGATGTTGCTCGCGAGTCCCATCGTCCTGGAGGACGTCACAGACAAAGTCCACAATATCGACATCCAGCTTCGAAATGGCTTGAGGGAGAAAGGAACTGTACGTGAGCTCGCCCTCATTCTCTTGATTTGGCAGGGACACATCGCTCGTTGATATTTCGGAGGGGGTGGGCTGGTGATCTGAATCCTGGGACGACACCAGGTCTGGTTCCGTAGGGCCATCGATATGATCTCTTTCTGATGTGCCCCTGACCTCTGGCGGCCTTGGTGATGACTCCTTCTCTGAAAGAGACTCGTCGAGGTAGTCTGCGGATGACACCTTAGATATGGGCCGACTCAGACTTGATGCGGCACTCTTGATGGACCTAGTCGTCTTCTCTGCCTGAATTCCTTGTGGTCGCGGTGAGCGGAGCCCGTTGAGGTCTTCATCTTGTATTGCTTCCGTGGAATATGTGTCGACAGACACTTGCCTTTTTGGCTGAGTCGCTGAATTCGTCCGTACCCTGGCTTTTGAATTGCGGCGAACAGTGCCAGGTCGATGACTCGAAAGCCTCCGGTCACTGGGTGGTAATTCAGTCCTTGCATGACCTCCCGCTTCGGCCTCGCCATTCGTATGTATAGGGCTGTTTTTCGACTCTTCCGCTATTGAGAACTCGTTCGTATGCTGACTCTTCGGCGATCTGGGAGTCGTATCTTTCTGAGGTGACCTCGGCCGAGGAGATGATTTCCTTCGACGAGGACTTTGAGGCCTGAATTCCTCTCTGGGGTCGTCCCTTTGTAAATCGCAAGCCGTCTCGTGCATATCCTCGAGTGCGTTCGGTGTCAGCCACTCGAGCATCTTGAAAGCGACAGTGCCGAACATGTTGGCTGCAAACGACCTGTAGTCCTTGCCAGTAAGTCGTTCGGTTACCTCGAACTTGGGAATCTCGGGGGCGTGATCATCCTCCTGAGTCGATTGGCCTGTGACCTTCTCCGCCCCAACGCTCACATCTCTCGGGCCTGTATGTAATTGGACCTTCGCCTTCACCCTGGCTGGTCGACCACTGGGCGATCCTTCTACGGCCAAGGCGTGACGGCCTTTCCCAGGGGAGCGTACCCTCTCATCAGCAAGCTGGGGGCCAGGTTTCCGGTAGAAGACGAGGGACTCGATCGCCGTTGGTGGCATCTTCGGGTTTCTGAGGGCTGGGCATAGCGCGTTATCGGGTTTGTCCTGGCTGGCCATATAGACGGCAAGAACCCTTGCGCTGGTGGCACTGTAACGCCGTATGGGTATTCGTCCGACGCTTCGCTTGCGGAAGGAGAAACATGTCGGGGTGTTGCAATAGTTGGAACCACAGCCCTCTCGTAGCTGGAGAATGAACTTCTCGACAAGTTGCTGGAAGCCATGTCGGCGGCAGGCGCGATGTATAGCGTAGACTCTCTTTGGGTTCTCTATATCTTCGACCAGCTCTTTCAGTTCAGGCGGAGCATCCCATGGCAGACGAGCGAAGGGGGCTGTTTCCCACAGGCCAGCTAACAGATCGGTCTCGATATCATGGTGCATATGGTGGTGGGTAGGCCCAGCGTCGAGCGGCCGAGTAGTGTCTCGCGTCATGTCATAAGGGACGGTGGGCGCCAGGTTCGGGGGCGGATGGTCTGTAGAGCGAGGAATACGACCCCGGAGTGCAGTCGAGGCGGGGAAGCAGCCAGTACGGTCGTTGTCCAGGCAGACGTAGGTGGCGGTATGGCAGATTCAGAGGGGTATCACAAGGTAAACGAGAGCTGAAACTGGCGATGATTGGGAAGAGGAAGGCGATGGTTGTGTCAACGTATAAGATGCCGATTGTCGTTGAGGATCAGGCAAACACGACTTGAACATGTAGGCGCGAGGACAGTATCAATGTATGGATGTATGCATGCGTGTATGCAAGTATGTTGCGTATATGGACAAGGTAGTTCGAATTACGAAGTCAGCAAGTAAGGGTTTCTGGCCGGGGGTGATGATGGTAATCGTCGAGATCGCCAGACAGGAGTGGCAGACTCACCCAGACAGCCAGACTCGCAACTCGCAGGCGGCAGGCCAGGAGAAGAGAACGGCCAGAACGGGTGGGATTGCTAACCGGGCCCTGTTCCTACCCCGGGCGTGACGGGAATACCGGCTGAAAAAACGGGGCGGCCGGGACGGTCCAATCCTGATACGGTCAAAGCTCTTGCAGCCCTGGAGACTCTTAACAACAGACCTAGACAGTCTGACGGTCTCAGTCTGGAGAAAATACCAAGACGAATGGATGACCATCTGCGTCAAAGATGGTCTCGAGAGACTCACAAGCCGAAGCTGACAAGTCTGAGATGGGGTTCAGTATGTTCGAAACCTCTCATTACTTTCCCGTACCCTTTACTTTACGGTACGGTGTACCTGGCGAACTCGGCACTTGTGTACCTAGGTGCCTAGGTACCCTCGCATATACCTAGGTACCCAGGTACTTAGAACCCTAGCAGCCCTAGGCCGCCTAAGATCTGCTTGCCGTTGACGTAGGGCGCTTGTCTTATCGTTTGCTTATCCATCAGCCATCAGCCTGTCCTAAGAACATTGAACCCGGGAGGAACGACCCCACCGAAAAATGAGTCCCTGAAACTAAGAAAGTGAGAAGTCATTGCCACCGCTATTCAACCCTCACTCGCTTTACTAATCGACTGCAATCTACATTGTGTGCCAGCCTCGGAGTGTATTACAAGCTTCGTCTCTACTGGACGTTAAGCTCTCCACCCACTCCCTCTATTCTCTGCTGCTCAAACACGGCGGCTGCTTCATTCATCGGTTTACGCAAATACGTCAGTGAAACGACCCCGCGATAGCGTCAAACAAACAACACCGACATTCGGGCTGTCAATATGGCAACCATCAGTGGCAGTCGTAATGCCCCGGCACAGGATACCTCCTCAAGCCATCCCTACACCTGCAATACCTGTCAGGTAGCCTTCCGCAATAGTGATCTCCAGAAGGGTCACATGAGGAGTGACTGGCAGTAAGTCCTATCAGGACCTGGCTCGTTTTGTTTATTACTTCGAGCATGACACCGGATTCTAACCACCTTTCTCGACTAGCCGATACAACCTGAAGCGCCGCGTTGCTACTCTTCCCCCCATCTCCTCCGAGGTTTTCACCGAAAAGGTCCTCCAGGCACGAGCTACTAACGACGCCGCAGCCGAGCGGGCCGGCTTCCAGAAGGAATGTGGGGTATGCACCAAGGTCTACTTTAGCGAGAATGCATACCAAAACCACCTTGGGAGCCAGAAGCATAAGGCCAAGGTAGCTTTTTTGTTGCGGAAGGGCAAGGGCGGTGTCACAGCCGATGATGCCAGCTCCATGATCAGCTCAACCTTCTCCCTCGGCGATCCAGTTCAGTCCAACACCTCAGAGGTCGATTCGGACGCAGAGGAGTTCGGCCACATCGTTGAGGGAATGAAGAACACCGCTATATCGGAGAAGGAGAGACCTGCCACCGTCAAGGATGCGGAGGAGGCCCCGGATTCTGAGGCGTCTACCGAACAGCGGGCTACGACACCCACCCTGTCCAGGGCCAACGGTGCGGCGACGACCTTGTCCCTGAACTCTTGTTTGTTCTGCAACCTGGAGTCTTCCGACGTGCCCACGAACGTCAGCCACATGGAGAAGACCCACGGCATGTTCATTCCCGAGAAACAATACCTGGTCAAACTCGAGGGTTTGCTAGCTTCCCTGCAACAGCGTATCCAGGAGTTCAACGAGTGCCTGTTCTGTGGCAAGGTCAAGTCGAATGCCTTCGCTGTGCAGACTCACATGCGCGATACGGCGCACTGCAGGATTCCCTACACGACCGAGGACGAACAACTTGAGATCGGAGAGTTCTACGATTTCCGTAGCACCTACTCGGATGATGATGACATGGAGGACGACTCAGATGACGAGGATGACGACGCTTCCACACAAGATGGTGGGGCGAAGCTTGGTGGCAAGCGCGCGGCAGTCGCTACCGACGAGGACGGCGAGGACATCGAGGACGGTGGAGACGAGGGCTGGGAAACAGACTCTTCTACATCATCACTCGATTCCGCCGATCTTACCGACGTCCCCGAGGGCAGACACCGTCGCCATGGAGATGATAAGAGCTCACACCCGCACAGGCCTGCACGCGCAGCCTACATCGATGACTTCGAACTGCACCTCCCCAGTGGCAGGTCCGTCGGTCACCGCTCACTCAACAAATACTTCCGCCAGAACCTGCGCGAGCGTCCGTTCCTCGAGGGTCACCAGCAACGACTTGCGCTCGAGAACGGCGACGACTCCGATGAGATGGATGTCGACGGCGAGGATGACAGCGACAACCAGCAAGTCATACACCGGCCTCTACGCGACCAGAAGAGACAACTGGTCGGTCGCGCTGGAGGCGGTTCTGGCATGGTGGGCGTGTCAGACAGGAAGAAGAAGGAGGTACAGAAGGCGGAGATCAAGGCTCGCAAGTTTGAGAACTTCCGACACAAGAGGAACCAATGGTTGATCAACAAGGAAGGAAACAACCAGAAGTATTTCCACTACAGTATACTGTAGTGGGTATACTGGACGTTCCGATTGGCGTTGGTTGGAGGCGGATGTACGAGTTTCATCCCTATATCTCCCATTACAAGTGTGGTGAGTGTGAATCAAGGAAGGAGCCATAGGTCGGTGCCCAAGAGTTGTTGGCTCGAGCGCGTAGTTACAAAATCGTCCTCTCAGTTGACAGCGATTCAAACATGGACTTCAAGTTCGCAAACAATTCCTGATCTTTGCCAGCACACGGGCTTCATGACCCGGCTATCAAGTGTAATGTGATGTCCCAAAGGTAAGTACACACCCGTTGACAAGTGCACAGGTAGTTTCTCTATGCAGGCTCCCTGCTGAACTCGTCTGCAGAAGCCATTCCGCCCCCAGCGCTGCCCTTGCAATGACAGCTAGATAAAGACAAAGACATGTGGACAATGCCCAGACACTCGGCGCAGATTCCGTACCTGAGTTTCTCCATGGATATCGAGCTCGCGATACAACGGTGCTGGCTGCCTGGTGCTGTTGGCAGCGACTGAGAAATTTGGAGCAACTGGGCTAAAGCAACTACATAGTTGAGGAGATACTCAGCTTTAACCAACCAATTCGGACTTCATCTTCGTTTTTTGTGTATGCCATACACTTACTTGCCAGATGACGAAAGTCTACGACTTGATTGCGAAGGCCCGGTGAGGTCTTGGAAAGCAATGCGCTACGAAGCTGAAGGTGACCCTTCTACTCCTTCGGGGTTCCATCAGAAACCAAATCGTGATGCATTCCGTTTCCGGGGCTCGTTGTGGCACATTATCGTGGGATTCTTTCATGAACGATACCAGGAAACGCCACATAGAAGTTCTTATGTCCTCGAGCCGACAGAAAATAAGCATGCACAATGCAGCGCATACCACAATGGACCTGAACTCCATCAAAGGACGGTATATTCACAGAGACAAAGTCAGGTTCAGTCTTCATGTATATAAAAGCAACAGTAGGCATGGTATTTTCAGACTCGAAAGCATACTACCAACGAGCTCCGAAAGACAACTTATTGATAAATAATTGCTTCTCTAATCCCACCACTCTTTTTCATTCTCTATATACAATATGGCACAGCAGGCACAGCAGGCACGGCCACAAGGTTCTGCGAGAACGACGAGGGCTTGGATCTGCGACGAGGTACGTGAGTTGAACGAAGCAATGCAGATTGCCCTGGAATATTTCAACATCCCACAGAATTCCAATAAGTTGGCAGCTAGAGATCTGGCAAAAAGGGCTCGTTACTGGTCTGTAAGATGGGTATGTATTATCACAGCCTCCTTTACACTTCCTAGCTATTTCCGTCCCTCGTCCAGTGCTCGCGTCCAAGAGGGGATACCTACATATTATTAGGCACCCATCTTGCAAGCAACCGAGATGATATCGGTTGTGTGATACATACTGGCTGGTGTATGCAACGAGACATGGAACCAACACATCGTACTGACTTTCATGATAAATAGTATAGGTTGCGTCAGTCACCTGCCCAGATAGTCAATAGTAATCGAGCTGGTAGAGCTGTCCCCTTCCACCCAGGCAAAATACTCCAACGTACGGTTACATACACCCACGACCTGGAGCGCTTGTACTGGGACATATGGGACCTGGGCCAGACACCAAGGATGCGTGTCACCCGAAATATAGGGGGGATCGATACACAGGGGCAAGCTGCCATTGATATAGGCACTCCGGAGGAGGCTGCCTTCGATAGGAATCTTAGGCTGTGCCCAAGGCTGACTGCAGCCCAGACGATGCAGGTCATTCGGTCGAGGTCGTTGTTGGTCCTGGAGCGGAAATTCGCGAGGAACCACCCAACCGAACATGTTTCGATTGTCAATATTCGGGACCAGCTTCTTGAACGACTTCCGGAGTTCATCATCCAGCTTGGACACTTTTAGTGCATGGCATTGGGCAAGTCAGGTGGGAATAGTCTCTAGGGGAAGAGACGTAATTGTCGTGGGGTAGGGGCGGCCTGTATTGCATAAAGATTCGTGTCTTGTGTGTTAGATCTCTGTCTTGTAGGTTAGGTATTGTCTTGTAGGTTAGTTATTTGTCTTATAGATTGGATTTTGCGTATTTGACTGGCAATGGCCAAGATTCCCCGTCAAAAGGGGCAAAACCTTATAGATCGTCTTGGGATCTGCACCTTTCTTGTCAAGTGTGACAGGTACGTACCAAACAGTGATACCAGACGGCTTACCCAAAACGGTAGGTCCCGTGTAAGATGCTGTGGGGTTGTCTGGGCACTGGCCACTGCATATTTCGACTTCACCTTCATCCTCGAATATTTGTCTTGGACGCCAAACGGTCCGAACCAGAGCCAGTTACAGTATGGACTATAGAATAATCCGGGACATTTCCGATGTGGGACTCTCTCGCAGTCACCTCATGCTCCCTGGCTGCTTGACTACGTTCAGGTACCTGTCAGGCTTACGCCAAGTCCTGTCTTCAACACCTCCGGTGAAACCTTGGATGGGGCTGAGGGATGTCTTGGATCTAGGGTCTTCGAGTTCTCGGCTTCAAAAGGGGCTATTCTTGGACACATCCTGAAAAAGAACTTCATCGTCTCGGTTCAACCCCTGGCGCATGGAACCTCGATGCGATCTGCTGAAGGGTCTGAGGGCAGCGCCACACAAAAGCTCTTGAGTTTCATCAGCTACTGACAGCGAGTCTGCCAGTATGCTATAGCCGCCTCCAAGCCCCTACCTAGTGGTTGCCTCCAATTATGTCGCGAAGGATCTATGCAAATGGCCTCATGTGTGCATGTTCAGCCTTCCTCCTAGTGCAACATAGAGCGAAGGAGATCGACGGAAAGGCTGGACAGCGCTGGGGGCCATGGCCAAAGACCACAGCCATCATGGTTCCATTGAAAAGGCAGTGACAGCCTCTTGCTGATGCCCCGAGGTCTATGAGATACTATGTTCACCTAGAGCACACCTAGGTCGTGTCATAGCAGACGATGGCTCCAGAAACCCAGCAAACTGGCGACTCCCGTGTGAGCTCTGTGAGATACGACCAAGTTGAGACAAGTTATGACCCCGGTCAGCTCTTAGCTTCAGATGATGCTCCAAACAACACCTCAGTACCAGATCCGTCAACGGGGAGGGCAAAGAAGAGGCATGGAGTCGATCAAGACTACAAGCCAACGGCACTACGGTGGTGGTTTCATTGTGCCCTCATTGCTAGCCTTGCTGCCTTGATAGGGTTGACGGAATACACCATCCGGACATTGCAAGTGTACTATGGATACGATTCGGTAGCGCACTTGTGGTCTAGGGATGATAATCTCAGCTATCAAATCGCTGGGAGGAAGGCGACCTCCAGGGACAAACACTTCCAGCGAATACAAGGGGCTTCTGAGAGCGAAATTACAACAATCTATATCACGCCTCTCTCAGCGTTTTCCACAGAAATCCCGGCAATTGAGATAGGATTCGATCCCGATCCGGCCGCGTACCTCAGTGCTGGTACTGGCATGACGCTCACTACCACAACAACCCCGGCAACGAAAGATGGCCACGACGACGTAAGGATAGCCACTACCACAACAGGCTCCCCAACAACATTGCCACAGAGGCAGAGACCCCCAGACACGGGAATCGTCTCCACTGCGGGCTCACCCATACCACCGACGACAGCGGAGGCTGATACAACAGCTGCAAAGGCAACGACTATATCTATATCGGGTAAAGCGAGTGAAGATTCGTCTACACCAATTGGAAAAGTAACCTCGTCTTCGGCGGGAATAGAAGCCACAATAGTACCGTTCACCACGACCAACACCGAGCAAATGACCACATTTTTAACTTCGAAAACCAGTGCTTATATGCAAATTGGGCCGACAACCTCTACCAGGATCGTCACAGAGACAACGACTACCAGTGACGGAGATGCCGCCTCGCAAATAGGTACAATTACATCCAAGTCTTCGAGCCTAGAGAGCACATTGGCAGTGTTGAATATCACTGCCAACCCTGAGCCAGAGGCCACGTTGACTCCAGACGCCACTGCTTATATGCAAGTTACTCCTATAGCCTCTACAATAACCGCCATAGATTTCGGGGGAGGCGGAAACATGGACCCCAATGCTTATCTGCAAGATGGGTCAACAACCTCTACCCGGATCAACACGGAAACAAAGACTACCAGTGACAACCATGCCGCCTTGCAGATGAGTATAACTACCCCTAAGTCTTCGAGCATAGAGAGCACAGTGGAAGTTTCGACTATCACTGCCGATACTGAGCTAAAGACCACATTATCAACTTCGGACACCAGTGCTTATATGCAAGTTGGACCGACGACCGCTACCAGTGATGGGAATGCCGTTTTGCAAACAGGTACAACGATCTCGAGATCTTCGAACATAGAGAGCACGATGGCAGGAATAATTGTCACGCCCAACACTGAGCCAGAGACCACATTAAACCCCGACACTGTCTCTTTTATTATATTCGTACCGGCATCCTCTCCCGAGGTCGACGCGCCGTCAAAAACTACCTCGAAGCCTTCTGACAGTGCATCGGCACTCAGTGCCAGCTCCAGCAAATACCTCGTAGTTGGGCCGACACCGACTACCGAGGCTATGAGGGTTGCCTCCGATATCCCATCACCGGTTTTCGGCAACAAGGAAACTGGAGGGACATCTAGGAGCATGTTGGGTCCCATCTTCACAACCGACATACAGGGCATAACAGCAGGCGAGACACCAACTGTGACGGTCGCTGAAGGGACGAAGGCCTGGGCACCAACCGAGACCACCATTGTGCAGACCACAGTCGATTCGGTGGGACTGAGCACCGTTAAGACCGAGAAAACAACTCTGTCAGGCAGTACTAGCATTTACCAGTCGACCATGGAAGTGTCATCAGAAAGCCACCAAGTGACTGTCATCCAGCAGACTGAGACATGGTCTCCGAGCGAGAAGATCATCGAACAAACCGTAACAAAGGCGAACGGAGATATCGTCATGCAGACCCTTACGACGACTTCGCCTGGAGGAACGAGTGTCGTCCAGTCGGCAGTGTCGTTGCTTTCTGGAGAGACGCTTGTCACTATACCGACCGTCGTGCCAACCACGATTGGGGCCAGCACGGCAATTATACAGACAATCTTCTCCGATACTGAAGGCCACACGGCACTCTCGTCTTATACTGCTGTCCTTGGGGGCATGCCCACATTCACGACTCGTACCTATTTCGTCGCCACGTCGCTTCCCCTAGAAGATACAGTGCTTACAGTTCCAACAGTCGTACCGACAGTGATAGGAGGGACGGCAAAGGTACAACAAGCGATATACACTGATTCTCATGGGGCTCTGGCAACGTCTTCCTATACGGCCATCCTTGGTGGCATTCCCACGTCCGCAACCATATCCATAGTCATTGCCACTCCGGTTCCCTCTGGTGAAGTGCTCGTCACTCGCTCGACAGTCAAACCTACCACAATAGGCGGAACCACTGAAGTCGCCCACACAACGTTCACAAATGCACAAGGTCAAATAACCACGTCCGCTTACACCACGGTTCTTCATGGCACACCGACATCGATGACCGAGTGGACTATTGTTCCCACACCTACTTCAGGCTCGGCAAATACGTCCTCCAACGATCCAGACTCCAATGGCGGCATTGAAACCACAGTTTATGGACTAGGTAACAAGGATTACCTTCTCGGCACCTTCTTGCCGACGTTTCTCGCCGTTCTAGTAGCCTACCCTGTGAAATTGATTAGTATTAACGCCAGGTTGATGCAGCCTTTTCACCTTCTTGCAACAGCCGATGAGATACACGGTGCAGCCCTGAAGTCATCCGTCTACCTACGCTTCGACAGCTGGTTGGGTGCGCTCTCCCTACCCCGTTCTATCTCATGGCGACAGCCGGTCATTGCGATCTCGGATCTGCTTGTCTTGGGTGCCGCATTGCTCCCGCCCATCGCGGCCGAGGCGATCAGCGTGCATGTCCCCAATGGCTGCCATTCACACTGCTTTGGTAACCTCGGGGTGTCCATCGTGCTGGGACGCACCCTGGAGGCGCTAATGGCGACGATGGCTGCGCTCCTGGTAGCGCTCATTCTCCTGTTGAGCGTGCGCCGGTGGAGAACGGGAGTGAGGCAGAATCCTTGGAGTATCGCGGGTATGGCGAGCTTGTGTTCAAATACTGATATCAGGGATAAGATGCGACCTATCCCCAGAGGGCTGAGTGGGGGTGTAGAGGATTCGGCGATCATCAAGGCCCTGGAGGCAAGTAGGTTCAGGCTCGGAGAGTTCTGGACTTCTCCGGACCCGCGATTACAAGTTCCAGGGGATATGGGGTGCTTCTTACGGATTCCGAGGGAGTGGCAAAGCAGCTACTAAAAGAGGGGCATCCCGAAGGAGAAGAGGTCGAGAATTCGAAGGCAGTGTACAAGAGGACGCAGCCGTTCGTGCTACTAACCTGCTGGGGACGGTGCATCCTCCTCTTCGTCTTCTCCAGCGTCCTCGTCATCCTCGCATACTACGAGAACTCGTCGGGAGACACGGGCTTCGAACGCTTCATGGACAGCCAGGGCTTCGGCGTCGGGTTCCTCTTCACAGCACTCGGGGTCGCCCTGGGTACGTGCATGGAGTCGGTCTTCCGCAGCGTCGCCATCATGTCTCCCTACCTGCAACTTTCGAGCAAGAGACTGCCGGCCGAACGGTCCATCCTCCTCTCGCCACCTACGAATGCCTTCTATGGAATCTACTCTGCTGCCCGCCAGCGGAACCTCTTCCTCGGCGTTGTCTCCTTTACCACGGTCCTCGGCGAACTCTGCCTGCCCGTCACGCTCTCTCTTGTGCCCTTCAGCCTCCTCGAGACGTACAAGACGCAGCTGGTCTGCGCGTGGCTCAGCATTTCCATATTGTGTCTCATGATCCTTGTGCTGGTGTCATCTTTCTTCATAACCTGGCCACACATGCCCGTCGACCCAAGGACGGTGGCAGGTGCGATGTTCTATGTGTGTGACTCGTGGATGTTGGAGACACTTCAGGGAATGTCGACTATGGGCAAGAAGGATAGGGATCTCGATGTGAAATACTTGCGGCTGAGATATGGGTATGGGCGTATCAAGGGGGCTGTTAGCCAGGAGGAAAGGATGGGGGTAGATGTGTGTGATGATACGGGTGAAGAGGTCAGGTTCATGGGACGAATGGGACGTGACAAGGTTTATTATAGCTAACAGTCTACCGTAGTTAATCATGTCCTATAGTGCGTGGTAAGTAAGTAATCTATCAAACCTGATCGCAAAGAAATCAAGCTGTCATTCATATATCCCTCGCCGCCGTGGCGTAATACTGATACCCATATACACGCTGGAGGCGAGGACAGAGTAGCAATGTCAAAGGAAGAGGTAGACTCTCTGGCTCAGGTGGCATCGCATATATCTCGCAAGGTTCCGGTACTGTACTTCTCATGATTGTCACACCACAATCGCAGTCAAAGACTTGGCACTATGGAACGAGACTTACCGCGAGGCTACCCGGGCATGTCCCCGCGATGCACATGCCCTGGATGCTTCCCAGGTGCTGCAAGGTTGCTTGCCAGTCTTGCCAGCAACATGCCAGGCCTTGCGAGTTGGAGAGGCACATAGATAAACATACGGAAATGCCCAATGCCAGCTTTTCTTGGGAATGGTGTCATATCTGCCTCAAAGTCGCCCTGATACGTATACGACTAGGATATCGAAGAGGGGGTTGGTTTGTTGGGAAACATTGGAAGACTTGTGCAGGTCAAGCCAACATTGGAAGGTGGTGATATGTACGAGTATCTAACAACCCTGAAGGCCTGAAGGCCTGTAACCCTGTATATACCTAGGTACCTACGGTAGTACAGTAAGCACATAGTACCGAGGTAGCTAGAGCTCAGCCCTAAACCCAGATTGGACGCTTTCGCGGGGATCCGGGGGAAGCTGTACCACGTCAGGGGCCTATCTACTTGTTATTTCAACCCGTCTATTAGTTGAAGTCCCCCTGTGTGACTCGTCCCATTGGAAATAATATCTCGGAATGGATACCTAGGTAGATAGGACCATCCAATTACCCGCGGTCATACTTCTATGGTCTACTCGGCCCTACAAGGTGCCATCGGGATCCGTGGCACGCCGAACAGGTAACAAATCCCCGATCCGGATTCCCTGATGCCCCACTATGTGGACGCCCTGGTACAGTACAGTCAAGTAAACCGCATGTAGTACTGTACATATGTAGGCCCTATAACCCTGTAATATGTGATACAGATTCATACAAGTACATACACACATACTGTACCCCAGTCACGTCACTTTGCGCGTCCCAATAACCACCTGCGCAAAAAGATAGCGACCGAGCCTCGTTGCTTTGATTCGCCCCATAGAATTTTCGAGCCATCCGCTCCGCGGCTTCGGCCCTTTCCTTAAATCCTGTTGCCTTTTGCCTTTTTCCCACAACATAAGAGCAACGCCATAGAAGGACGCCAGGCAGCTCCCCTTTCTGGTCTTCTTTTACACTCCTGCTGCTTCGGTGATTATGCCCACCGGGTGGACGACAATGATACCCATTTGATTATTATTCTTGTTCTGTATATTTACATACCTACGAGTGACTAGCGCTCCTCCCGCTATCTAAGCGCAATCGGACACTACTTGACTACCTATCAAGACACCGCAGCCCGCGCCGCATTCTCGACACTCGCCTGGCCTCTGGCTCTACTCAGCGTCCGATCCGGTTTCTGGAGCTCCTGCGACATATTGCCAGCCGTTGTACGCGGCGTGGATTGATACGAGCACCCATAGATCGCATCGCAACCGCAGTTGTGTGGCCACTCGCACCCGTACACGATGCCGCCCAAGACAGGCCCAGAAGCGGATGCGCCGCCTCAGAGCGCAAGCTCTCCAAAGCCCGCCACCGAGCTCTATCCCATGAACAATTGGAACTATGACATCTTCCTCTGGTGCATGTCCGTCTTTGTCGACCTCTTCTTCCGCGAAGTCCATCCACGAGGCTCCTGGAAGGTCCCCCGCCAGGGACCCATCCTGTTCGTCGCCGCGCCCCATGCGAACCAGGTGAGCGGCATCCCCTAGCGTTGAGGCGGACACGCTGTCCTGAGACACCAAGAAAAAGGACTAACTTAAGCTACCATCACAGTTTGTCGATGCTCTCATCCTCCAGCGAACATTGAAGAGGGAGGCGAAACGCCGTCTGTCCCTTCTTGTCGCCCAGAAGTCTGTACATGGCTTCATCGGCTGGGCCTCCCGTCAGACCGGTGCCGTGCCCGTCGGCCGAGCCCAAGATTCTGCCAAACCGAAGGAGGGCATCGTATACTTGCCCGACCCCATTGGAGACCCCACTCTGATCCGTGGCGTCGGCACACACTTCGATACGGATGCTGAGATCGGCGGTCTAATCTTCTTGCCCTCGGCCAAGGGTCAGGCAAGCAACAGCGTTGATATTGCCGAGATCAATGGTCCTGAGGAGATCCGAATCAAGAGGCCGTTCAAGAAACAGCTGCCGCTTTACCAGCTCACGGGTCGCGATGACATCGACGAGAACGGCAACTTCAAGAACAAGGAGTTAAAGGGAATCAAGGAAGGCTACCAGGGGACCAAATACAAGCTGGCACCCCACATCGACCAGACCAAGGTGTACGAGGCTGTCTTTGACCGTCTGAGATCAGGAGGCTGTGTGGGCATCTTCCCTGAGGGAGGTAGTCACGACCGCACTGGACTGCTGCCCCTCAAGGCCGGCGTTGCCATTATGGCGCTTGGGGCCCTGGCTGACTCTCCCGACATCGACCTCAAGATCGTCCCTGTCGGGATGAACTATTTCCATGCGCACAAGTTTCGATCCAGGGCAGTCGTCGAGTTTGGGCAGCCCATCGAGATACCCAGGGAGCTGGTCGAGATGTACAAGAGTGGGCAGAGGCGAGATGCCATCGGCTCACTCTTGGACACGGTGTATCAGAGCCTGAGTACCGTGACTGTCCAGACTCCAGACTACGACACCCTGATGCTCATCCAGGCTGCTCGTCGTCTGTACAAGCCCACCGGAAAGAAACTGCCCCTCCCATTCGTCGTCGAGCTCAACCGGAGGCTAGCGATGGGCTATGAGAAATACAAGGACGACCCACGGATTGTTACCCTGTCATCAGCCGTCAAGGAGTACAACAAGCAACTCCGATACCTTAACCTCCGCGACCACCAGGTCCAATACGCCAGGATGCCGATACACACCGTCGTACTCACCACGATCTACAGGGTAGTCAAGCTCCTGGTGCTCCTGATCGGCACACTGCCTGGCCTGCTCCTCTTTTCGCCCGTGTTTGTGTTGACAAAAGTCATAAGTATAAGGAAGGCGAAAGAGGCGTTGGCTGGCTCGTCTGTCAAGATTCAGGGCCGTGATGTGATGGCAACATGGAAGATAATGACTGCCTTGTTCTTCGCGCCGGTCCTGTACAACACGTACATCTGCATCTTCGTATGGAGAGTATACGCGGACCGCCTCTGGGGCTATTGGGACTATGTTCCCAGGTGGATACCTCTGTGGACAGCGTTCCCTATCGGCTGGGTCCTCTTCCCCCTGATCACGTTCGCAGCCCTGCGGCTGGGAGAGGTGGGAATGGACATCTTCAAGTCATTGCGGCCGCTCGTCATGTGCATCAACCCGGCGTCAAGCTACAATATCCACCAGCTAAGGGAACGACGGGCGGAGCTGAGCGAACGAGTGACCGAGGTCATCAACGACCTCGGGCCCGAGATGTTCCCCGACTTCGACAAGGCGCGCATCGTGGCTGATCCCCTTAAGGAAGACGAACGGCCCAAGACGCCGAGCACCCAGCCGTCGTTCAAGAGACGCGACAGCGACATGTCGAGTACAGGCACGTACGATGCGGAAGGGGAGAGCCCGACCAGGCCACCTGTGAGGCGCGAGGCCTCGTCGAGCAGCTACAGGCTTCCAAAGAACGAATCGTTCAGCAACATCGGAAAGGTGGGCATATTCTCCACGCGGCCGCCATCACGCTCCAGGAGTAGGAGCAGCAGCAGCGGTGGTGCCTTTGGCTCGGCCGGGTTCCCCGTCAGCGCCTTCACGACGCTCGACTCCAAGGAGGGACTCGACGAGGTCAGCAGGAAGATCCGGGCGGAGATGAGGGAGAGGGGCGAGCTGAGGAGGCGGAGGAGCGAGGGCAAGAGGGCGTTTGAGCTTCAGAGCAATGATGGGGACAGTGAGGACGACGAGGATGCGAATGGCCACCAGAAGGAGTCATGATGGGGTGGTACGCGGAGGACTCGCTCCACCCACTAATTTTTGAGAGATAGAATTGCACTTGGATTCTGAACATCTAAAGCAGCCTGCGTTACGGTCAGGGTGAAGTGACTCGGCCTCATTGGTCTCGGAACAGTGAACACCGACCATCAAGCGAAGAATGTTGATACTTTGGGGTACGTGCTTGAGCAGCTCACAACGGAGCTCTTAGAGAGCTGCCAGTGATGTTCTTCCCAACCTGCCTGGCTTGAGCCGTAAGCGAGCATAAAGGCCCTTGATACTACTATGACGGTATGCTAAGGTGGTGGACCGATTATACGGCGGCTATGGTTATATGTCCGAGATGGATGTTGAACAAGTAATGTGGATGCATAGTTATCACCGAGGCCCTCTCGGCCGTAAGCAGGGTCGGCGGATCACTCAACATCCAAGGCCAGCCAACCCCAATGCCAACTGCAGCTGCATTGCAGACTTGAGGCTCTCAAGCCGCCGCGGCCTCGTAAGCCCGAGTGCATCTTCGCGGGATTTTGCTGCACCCCTAACCAATATGCCGGCCATCACCGTCTCGCCCGTAAAACCGCCTTTGTCCGAGGCGTCTTGTTGGTTACTTACAAGCAGGCAGGGACATAATAAGCTGGTATCCGGCAGGATTTTCTTGGAGTTGGTCTCTTACTACCTAGATAGTCATAAAATAAAGAAGCTGGGTAGAAGGTCAACACCTGCCGCGGAGTTTTCATCTTGATTATCCTTCTCATCATCACAAGCTGCTTCTCAGCCTACGCCGAAATCGTCACCTTTTAAGGTTCCGGGTTGCACGTGTATCGGCCGACTACGCCGTGACGACACCTTGCGAGGCCCACCAGAATCGGTCTTTCAGGCTGCCGCTAACGCCGACTGTAGCGCCCGAGTCAGGCGTGAAGCCAGGGGAACCCCCGAGAGAGTTAGGATACCTAGTGAACGGGTGCGGGCCCAACTAAATACGTAAAATGGACAACGGCACCCCTCCTCGGCGTCCGCTGCAGCTGCAGCAGCAGCAGCAGCATCCCAATACCGCGCCCGGCCGCTCTAACCGCAACCGCAACGAGAAGCGAAGCTCGCTGCTGCCCCGGAACATGTTCAAGACGATAGTCGACGGCGCCAAGAAGCTGGCCCTCGGCGGGCAGGGCCAGGGCGGCGCGCCCGCCACGGTCCTGTTCCCCAAGGTGGACCCGGCGGTCGACGGCGAGGAGTGCCTGCGCGACTGCGACTCGTGCCCGACGCACTACCCGAGGAACTTCAAGATCGAGGAGACGGACGACCTGTACGGGCAGGTCAAGGGCTGGAGCACGCACGTCCTCGTCGCGACGGGCAAGGCGGACTGGGTCAGGGATGTCGCCGACGAGAAGGGCAGCGTGATGCAGGCCATCGACAGGGCGGCCGAGAAGCCTAGCAATGGTGTAAGTGTTCCATGTGCCAGACTGACGGACGAGCAGACGGACAGGCAGGCAGGCAGGCAGGCAGGCAGGCAGGCAGACAATAGACGGGTTGTATATTGCATGTCTCACCTCTGTCTGCCTGCTTTGTTTGCTCCGTCGGCTGTATTACTTGGTTGCTCGGCTGACCGGTGTAAACAAAACAAAACAAAATAGAAACTGATGCTATCCGCCTCAAACATCCCAACACCGCACCACACGAGCGACTATTCCGAGCCCACGACCGTGCTCCTCCTGCCCGCCCTCACGATCATAGAGAACGTCACCCCGGCCAACGTACCAGACCTGATAACCCAGTACATAAACAAGTCCCCAACCAACGTCGACCCGATCAACACAACAGCAAACACCACGATCCCCGAATCCCTCCCACCACCACCACCACCACCAGCAGACCAGCCCGAGCCGGCCGCCAAGCTAGCCGCCCTGGCGAGCAGGCACAGCCCCCACTCGGCGCTGATCCTGCTGTGCAGCCAGGGCACCCGCGACGCCCGCTGCGGCCAGTCCGCCCCGCTGCTGAGGAAGGAGCTCGAGAGGCACCTGCGCCCGCTGGGTCTGTACCGGGACCTGGACGACGAGAGGCCGGGCGGGGTGGGCATATACTTCATCTCGCACGTCGGCGGGCACAAGTACAGCGCCAACGTCATGATCTACCGGCGGCCGGACGCCTTTGGGCTCGATGGCGATGGTGTGAAGGATGGAGAGGGAGAGGGTGAGGCGGCCGAGACATCGTCGTCGTCGACGACGAAGAAGCCCGTCAAGAAGGACCCCACGCTGGAGGGTGGGGAGGGTCACCTGGGCGCCGCGCAGTGCATATGGCTGGCGCGGGTCAAGCCTGAGGATATCGAGGGGCTTGTCAGGTATGAGGTGCTCCGCGGGAAGGTCAGGAAGCCGGAGAGCCAGCTGAGGGGTGGGTTTGATCGATCCAAGGGGTTGTTGAGCTGGTGAGTGGGCGTCTTCTTGATTCGTCCCCAGCCTTTGAACCTGGGGTGGTAGATATATAGTGCGTCAGCATCTGGTGTGTGGTCGGCGTTCTTGCATTCTGCATGATAGTAGAGGAAGAAAAAGACGAGAGCTTTCGATATAGAGGAACATAGAAAGGGGAGGAGCTACGCTCAAGCGTATATTTACTACACATATACATCGGGTTTATATCATCTTTTTAGAGGTATATTCCCACTCTGATTGTTTGTTTATACTTCTGCTTCTTAAACGGGCAATGGGCTCCCGTTGCTAATTGAGGGTTCTCATCGGTATGCGGTGGGCATGAAGATGGCCTTGCCTAATGGTTGCATGCTCTCCCATGGGCATTTCCTCTTCCTGGGTCGTCTTGCTTCCGCCGTCACCGTAGCGACAGACACCCTGATGCCAGTATCCTTGAACCTGACCCGCGCCTCGTCCTCTACTTCCTCCACTGTTGGTTTCTGGTATGCTGCCATATGGGGATGCGTCTGCGCTACTTGGTGAGGCAAGTGGATCGTGGCGACGGTGATGTGAGGGACGATATGTGGGCGGGCCGCAGGTGGTCGTGGAGATCAACAGGTCCTTTCCTCGATTTCCTTGTTTCTTTCTCTTTCTCTTTCTCTCTCCCGCTGCTGTCTTTCACTTCCTCGCCTATTACGGAATTGTGCCGCAGTGCTTCAGGACGGACGGACGGACGTGTATACCGTCGGTCCTCTCTGCGGCGGAAAGGACCTGAGTCGTTGATCGGTTGGTTGGCTGTCGGTATATATAGACTTCACACTTACACGGTCAGTACATAGGGGGTGTTCTGTAATCGACATATTGTAATCAGATGAGTCTTTTCACCTAGGACTACACTCACATGGTGGATTCTTATTTTACAAATAGATACCTTGGTCTTCGCAATCACCTAGCGGGCCAGAACAATGTCCACGCATGCAGGTGTTGGGTGTAAGCAGGCCCTGGTCTAGTTTCAAGGATGGAATATCGTCAACAAGGTCAGGTGGTTTGTGTCTGATCGAGTGAAGCTCTATTGAGGGCAATGTACGATATGTAGTATATGGGTCCGATATGAGAAGGAATAATGAGGTGGCAGTGTTTCTTCGCCTGTGTACGTTCGAATCAAAACAAGACAAGACTGATGAAATCGATGCTGGCGATGCTGCCACTCCGAGCCAAATGAGTTCTCGACCACCTGCGCCGGGGCGGATGGGCTAATCTAATATTCTCATGGTGTTTAGTCTTCCCCCAAAAGAGGTATTGTGGACAGCGCAGAAATCGAAAGTTTGAGCACGAGAGGAGATATAGTGGAAATCGGAATTAACATAGGAGATCGAGATCTTGGCTAGGAAAAAGAGAGGTTATCCACAAGACAGTCACATGCAACTTATAAGAGTGAGTGGATCCCAACGTCTCGCTGCGGAGAAAACTCTCCGGCCTGGAGCGGCAATGGAACCACTCGCAGACCTCGAAGAAACCGAGGACCGATTACTTTGGTAAATACCACGTGTCGCGGGGTTTCAGACGTCAATATCGGTTGTGTTTTGGACGGACAGACGTTGCAGAAGCCACGAGTGCTCAGATAACGTTTCACTTGGGAATGTCCCTATCCGCAAATAATGTAGGTGTACGGTAAGACCTCCGACAGAGTCCGTCCTGCCTTGACCATATGGCGGAGAAGTTCTGAGACTTCTCTTCTCTGTCTCTGCTATGTCACGTATGTACATCCAACGTCAGGGGCATGAGAAGCCACCCCTCATTCTTCTTCGATGATGGGATCCATAGCTTGAATCCCGAGGCTGAATAGTCGGTACAAGTGGAACGATACGTTGAGCGATCTTCATAAATCCGATGGGAATGTATCGAGTTGACCAGGATCCCCAGGAAAGCAGATAGGTCAGGAAACAAGGAGGAAGTGCTTAAGCAGGAGAACCAGTCCAGAACAATGAGAATGATGAAAGCAACTTGCTGCATGTTCTATCTGCAGCTGATCAAGACATGATGCATGATATACGTAGGGAAATATCTCCCTGGTCGACAACTGTGTGGAGGGCATATGCTGGCTGGCCACTGAGGTGAGATACCGGTCGATCCGGGACGACGGCAGCCCTGCGCCACCGGAACATGGGAAAGACCTTGATGCATGGACGACACGCATGTGATTGACGACGTTGCGGTAATAGGCAAAGCTTCATATCCATGCATATAATCCATCGATCACCGATCACCGATCAGTCCTTCAGCACCGGCTTCCTTCAAAGAGCACGCCAGCATCAACCTGGGATCATCTCCACACCAGAGTCTAGAACTGCTTCCTGCAAGAGATGAGGAGCTTGCAGATTCCACATATTCTTGGCTGAGGTGAAGATGATGATGGCTTGAGCGAGCGTGGGGCTCAGGCACAGAGGGTGACCGGACATATCTCCGGAGGCCAAGGGTACGTACCCACGAGCAACATCGCGATGGGCAGAGCCCGAGCATAGTACATAGGTATGTCAGCGGCACGAGCAGTCAAGCATCACCAACAGATAATCACACGATGCATGCCGCATGATGTCCGACTCGTCACCGTTGTTTCGTCCTCAGGAGTCTAGTGAAGCCATCGACGCCAACCCTCGAACCCCCAAGGGACAATACCTGGCAAAGGAACTTGAGATCCCATGAAACTGTCTGGATAGTAATACAGCAGGTATACGCCCATTGCCTTTCTTCCGTCCAGAAAGGTCTTCACCTACTCTGCGACCAGGCGGAACAATGCTGCGGGTGTCTTTGCTGTGATGAAGAACACACAAGGCCCCGACTTGAAATCGGCGTTGTACATAGAACCCCCCCTCCAGCTCCATTTCTCACCCCTGAGGCTCATGCGACTTGACATCCTTTTCAATATCACCGCTCACCTCACTGTTGCCAGGATCCTTCTCCACACCCTTGACCACCCCACCCGGCCCAAGCTTCTTGATATTGACCCAGCTCAACCCTGCCGCCGCGCAGAACGCACCAGCGGCACAAGCGACAGTGATGTAATAAGCACGCCGGAGCCCGGTGACATAAGCCTCCATCACCACCGTGGTATACGCCTCCAGGCCCAACCTCCTCAGTATCTCCCTGGACTGCGAGACCCCAGCGTCGGTGAGTACCGAGGGGTCCAGCCCGGGGACGCCCCGCCGGACGCCCCCGACCAGGCCGTTCTGGAACACCGTCTGGGCGACGGCCACGAAGACGGCGCCCCCGAGCGACTGGAAGAACTGCACGCACGCCGTGGCGACGGGTATGTCGCCCCGCGGGAGGACGGCCTGGACGACCAGTATGCCCAGCTGGAAGCCGACGCCGATGCCCAGGCCGGCGAGGACCTGGTAGCCCAGCCAGGCGCGGAGGGGCGGGTCGAGGGTGAAGGAGCGGGAGATCATGCCCGCGCCGACGGCGAAGAGCGCCGTGCCGGTGAGGACGATGGGGTTGTAGTGGCCGACGACGGTGCCGACGAGGGCGCCGGAGAGGATGGAGGTCAGGACGCAGGAGATGAGGAGGGGGAGGAGCTTGATGCCGGCCCCGACGGCGCTGTCGCCCCTGACGGCCTGGAAGTAGACGGAGAGGTAGTAGATGATGGGGTAGAAGGCGGAGCCGAAGAGGAATGTGTACAGCATGGCGCAGAGGATGTTGCGGTTCCTGAACAGGCGTGGCGGCAGGGTCCCGTCGTCGCCCTTCCAGATCTGGATGGCGATGAATATTGCCGTCAGGGCGGCGGAAGCTACGAACAGGCCGATTATGCGTGAGTTGCCCCAGGGGTATTCCGTTCCGCCCCACTGGAGGGCTAGGAGCAGACAGATGACGGCCGGGATGAGGACTCCTGTCCCGAGGAGGTCGAGCTTCCTGATTCTGTCGAGGAAGCTGGCGTTGCCCTGTATCTTCTGGCCCTTGACGTGCAGGAGGAAGAATATGGCGACCATTGTAGCCCCGCCGATGGGGAGATCTAGGGTAGGGTAGCGGAACGTCAGTCCAGTTCCCGACGAGTACAAGGGGTACCATAACGACACAACAAGAAGGAATGACAGGCTGGGACAACGTTGCACACTCACTGATATAAAAACACCACCTCCAAGTGACATGATCCGTAAAAGCACCACCAATTATGGGACCAAGCACGCTAGCAATCCCCCACATACCCCCGATCAAACCAAAAGCCATGGGCCTCCTCCGCAGGGGCAGCGTATACGACAAGACGACGATGGCCCCGGAGAACAAGCCCGCCGTCCCCATGCCCGCCAGGGCCCGGCCGACGATGAAGGCGGTGCTGGACGGCGCGGCGGCGCAGACCAGGCTGCCGGCCTCGAAGACGAAGACGGCGACGAGGTAGACGGCCTTGACGGGGAACCCGTCGTACAGCTTCCCGTACAGCGGCTGGAGGGCCGTGGTGGTGAGCAGGTAGGCGCTCCCGTACCAGCCGATGTCGGCCACGGACTCGAACTGCGCGGTTATGGCGCCCAGGGCGGGCGCGATGATGGTCTGGTCCAGTGCGACCAGGAAGACGGACATGCAGAGCGATGCGAGGATGAGTACCCGCCTCGTGCCCTTTGGGTAGACGACTGTACCGTCGTCGACGTTGTCATCGTGGTCGTCGTCGTCATGCTGCTGCTCCTGCTTCTGTTCCTGTGGCGTACGTGACTCTGGGGAGGAAGAAGAAGAATTGAACTTGTCCTAGTGATTTAGAAACACCGCATCTTTCTCGGTCAATGTTGACTCGGACCGAGCGTCGTCTCCCGAGGGGTTCGGCTTGAAGTCGGCGTTGTGGACCCGCTCGCGGTCTTGCCCCGTCTCGGTGCGGCGCGGTCCATTATGTGGGGCCTTGTCGGCCTCCGGCTCCGTTGACACCGAAACCGAAATACTCATCGCCGTTGGGTGCTTAATGAATCTAATGTCCTGAGCAAACAGTTAGACTAATTCAGATTACCTAGGTAGTGTTGAAGAAGCCCTCGGGAATGGGGCTCTACCGTCTAAGTAGAAGACTGAGGTGTGTCGTCGTTGCTGCGAACAGGAGGAACGCCAGGCCCTCACCTTTTTAATTTATTTTTGTAGAAGGCAGTCTCGTTGCGACTTCTTCTATTGCAGTCGGACAGCGGCATCAATATCGAGCCGCCCACCGCTTCCCAGAAAGAATTTCTAAGCTTGTTTGTAATTCGCCCATGCAACGAAGCCCGAGTCGATCCGCGCCTGGGCAAGCTCTGACGGTGAATACCTTGGCATGCGGCTCTATCTAGGTACCTACTTAAGTAGGTAGCCCTGGAGGGTCCCAGGGGTCATAAAATGTACACAGGTACATACAACACATACTACGAAAGGTCGGAGATGGAGTGTGTACTTTCCATAGTCCGTTATGGGTGTCCATCATGGGCGAGGCTCTAACTCCAGGTCTCCAATCTTCTGGTCCGATCTTCAGCTTCACGGAGAAATCATATGTCCGCTTAGTACCTAGGCAAACAACAAAGACATTGCGTCGCCAAGATACGGTCTCATCCTTGACGGTTATCGACCTGCCAGCTGGCTGAAGTTTGAATATGCTTTTGATTATTGTGACTCTTCCAGTTCTACACTTCTGTGCGATGAGATGCCAGCCAACCATAGACGCCTCTAATGCAATAATGCAACCAAAATGTCCTACCCTGCTTGATCTATAAGCTCGAGTAAGATGCGGGCCATGACCAGCTCTACGTTTCGCCCTTGCCCAATAACACCAGGTTCGCCACGTTCATTGCCGCCATGAGCAACCAGACCAATACTGAGATGATGATCACCGGTAGGGAGTTTCTCATCTTGACGTTGTCCACCGACGACCCGCCTATTGAGTTGACCACAGTCGTCACCCCCGAACTGGCCCCCCGAGTCTCTTCCTGGCTGTCCCGGCCGCCCTTGTCCTCATAGTCCATAAAGCGTGCCCTTCCTGGCCGCACCTTCATGTACTTGTTCATGCAGGTGAAGTAGATCAGCGGCGCCGATATGAACGGAAGCACAACACTCAGTGCCACCTGCGAGGCGTTCAGTGCCGTGTCGAGCCCGTCCCTGCCTACTGCACCGGCGACGATGATGCTGGGTACGATGCTTATGGTCCGTGTCATGAGCCGTCGTAGCCATGGCCGCATATGCCAGTTTATCGCGCCCTCGCTGACCATCTGTCCGGCGATGGTGCAGACGATGCCCGCCGACACACCAGACAATAGCAGGGCCAGTGCAAACAGGATACCGGCGCCCTTGCCGAGGGTCTTGGCGAGTAGGTCGTGGATGGCGAATATGTCACTTTGCTGTGCTTCCTCCGAGCCGTACAACGATGCGCCAGCGATGATGAGGATGGCCGAGTTGATGAATAGGGCGAACGTGAAGAGTGATACTGCCAACTCTCCGATGGAATACTTCATGCAGTGCTGGATCGCGGCCAGAGATGGGATGTATACGCTCTTCTCCGTGCCCTCGTTGGTCGAAGTGTCGGAACTTTCGTCGACGGGCATTAATCCCTTTTTTATATCGTACTCCTTCAGCCGAGGCTGGACGATACCGGATCCCAGATACAAACTATGTGGCATGACCGTCGCTCCAAGGATACCACAAGATTGGTAGAGGCCTTGCGACTGGACGATAGCGCTAGATGGCACGTACCCGTGAAACACCTCGCCGACTGTGGTGTCACGGATAAAAGACATCTGAATGCAGAAGCAGACGACGACTGCAAGCACGAGAAGAACGACAAAGGACTCGAAGGCCCGGAGCCCGCGCATCGAACCATTCGGATTGTAGAAAAGGAGGATGATCAGGACGTCCACGATGGAAATGGCACACCCTGCTACCAAGGGTATCTGGGGTATGAGAAGATTGATTGCTATTGCTGTGCCGATAACCTGCGAGACTTGTTAGACCCTACTTCACACACCGACAAGGTTGGTCCCCAATCTGCTCACCTCTGCCAAATCAGTCGCGATGATGGCGACCTCGGCCAAGACGTATAGGAAGTAATTGAGCCAGCGAGGCAGGAAGGCGCGGCAGGCCTCGGCGAGGTTGAGCCCGGTGACCGTGCCGAGCTTGATGCAAAGACTCTGAAGGAGGATGGCGAACAGATTGCTGAGTAGTACTATGAAGAGCAGGCGAAAACGGTAGGAAGCGCCGGCCGCTATATCGGTTGAGTAGTTCCCGGGATCGATATATGCCACTGCTATCATGAAACCCGGGCCGACGAATTTTCCAAATGTGATGATGGCGTGCCGTATCTGAGCGCCGATCGAACGTCGTCCTGGGCCGTTTTCAGGACTGTCTGATGGGGTGGCGGCGCTGGTCTCCGGTGACGCGGCTTTTTCCCTCACGGTGACCTGTGACAAACTCCTCTGAAGTGCCCGTGATGAGGACGGACCAAGTTGAACCTCTGACTGCCGGGAACCTGATTTTCGGCCAGATTTATTGACGTAGATGTCATTTGAACCGTCCGAGCCAGTCGCTGCCAACGCTCTGTCGGGCGACACGACATGGTCGTTCGTTGTCTCGTCACCCGCCGGACGCGGCTCCTGACTTGACTGCTGCTGGTCTGACTCCCTCCTCGACTCCCTCGGCGATGGTTGCGTGTCGCCCTGGCCATGGCCCTGACCCCGATCATGAACCTGAGTTGATGACTGTGGTAGTCTGTGCCGTAGCGGATCTCCGACTTGGTACACAGATGCTGGTACGGGTACTGGTGAAGATGCGCCCTGTGTGTTGGCAGAAGCCGAGTGATCTTCCATGGTTCGCCCCCCTTTTCCTTAGAAGGTAGCGACAGTCCTAGCAGACCTAAGCGGAAGCCGAACCCTACAACTCCGAGCGCTCCCAGAAACCTGGTCGCAACCTATTTCCATCGATGAGGTTGACCCTTCCGTGCTTCCGATTTTGATACCATGCAAGACACAACAAGAAGACAGATCAGCGGTAAGGTGAAAATTGAGTACGAGTCAAGTGGCAAGCAATGCGTAACAACGAAGGAAGAGGAAGTAACAAGTGAGAGACAGCACAGCTGTTTTTATTTCTGGTGGTGTGAACTGAAGACGAGGTTGGATACTGGGTGGGACATCTGGTAACGCTTTGGGAGTCAAGTATGGTCAGAATTAATGTAAATGTAAACCTTGGAAGGTAGGGGAGGCATGACTTGGTGTATGCTGGTACCTAGGTAGGTACTGCCACAGTACACTACAGATCCAGTACTCAGGCCGATCCAGGCTGCAGAATGTGGATGGGGGGTGGATTCCGGAATCTAGAACCGCCCGCACTACTGTACACCTAGGTATACAGGGCACCACAGGCAGGTAGGCCTCTGGTAGGTACTTACAGGTACCACAGGCACCAGTGACCAACACTGGTACGCTCCCCAATCACGTAACGGTTTCACCCGATCCACCCATTTTCCACCCCACCGTTTGATCTCCAGGACTCCAGGTTTCGTCATCTGTCTTTCTGTGTCTCCAGATCAATGTTCTGTCCGGTCTATTACACAATGCCCCGAGTCCATCAGCCGGACAGCCGAGGGTATATTCTTTTCTACCAATCATAGTAGACTTTACCTACCTACAGTACCATAGTAGTAGATCATTCAGGTATTCGCGGATGCAGAGTTCGGTATCATCACAACCCAGGCTGCCAGGTAGATCTGACAAGTGCATCAATAGACACGTCTCGAGCATTACCGTGATATTCGGGATGGTGGACACTACCAGTTTGATTGACAGTTTTACAACAACAATGTGTTGCGCCTCTTGACTATCACTCAGCCTGTGGTTTCGAATAGCATCTCCATAAACTATGCATGCATACATTCACGACACTGCATTGTAGCACCTCCGAATGCAATACTCCGTCCACCCTGGCTCAACCCTTTCGACGCCCATCCAAGCTACACACTCTCAGGTTACAGAAGGCCCGTCGTCTGAACCTTTGAACTGACCGACACGTAAGGCCACGTCACGATACCATCACTTTTGCTTCTTACCCTCCCGGTCCCTCTTGGCATAGATGCCCGCCGTGAAAGGGTTCTCGTACCGCAGCGCCACACGGTACACAACAAACACCCAGGCAGTCAACAGTACTCCCGCCGGCTTCCCATACAACAGCGCCGTGCCCAGGAAGCTCAGCGACGAGCCGTAGTACATAGGCGCGTCGGTGACGTTGAAAGGGAACCCTGTGACGATGTCGTCCTTCAGGATGCCGAAGTAGTCGCCCAGGAACGTGCCCGTGATGCCCAGCGCCCACGTAGACGAGACGACCAGGGTGTTCCCGACCGCGAGGAGCGCATAGCCGGCGTACCTGACGAGGTCGCTGTCGAGGGCCGGGTGCGCGGGCTGGTGGCGCAGGGCGCGCTCGTAGAGGAAGTCACGCACCAGGCCGAGGGAGAAGATGGTCGCCGCGAGGGCGTAGCACGCTGTCTGGGCGTTGCCGCCGAAGGCCTTGGTCAGGAAGCGGGTGCGGTACTCCCGTCGGGCGACGATGCTGTTACGGAGGACGGGGCACGGCTGTCAGCCAGACAAGATACGGGTTTTGTTTGATCGGCCTGCCTTCTTTAAACCGGGCCGGAGGATATCGTATGGATAATATGTTGATCTTTCAGGACTTACTTCCAGAATGTGGGGTTGAAGGCAATAGCAAGGGCAGAGACTGAGGTTGTGGTCAGAGATTATTGCTGATCGCGAGACGTGATACGTGGTACGTGATGGAATTGGTGCGGGGACTTCTACCATACCGAGTAGTGACTTTTGGTTGAAATCAACCAGTTGGTGTGTTTGAGGAATGTTTTGAGGCGCCATCGTGAATTGATTGATTTACTGATACACGTAACGAAGCCTGAGGTGAGATCTGTGATGGGGACTGGTTGATTATTCAGGACTAAGTTGGAGCCGATACATGGAGTGTTTTGAGTTGCAAAGCTGTGAATGAGCAGCAGTTGCTTCTCCTCACCCTCGCACCACACCAACTGACTGTCGAAGGTTCTCCAATGTCACATGCCTGGCAGCTTGTACTCGTCAAGAATCCATTATTACCCTCGTGCTGTTGCGTCATTGGCCACTGTATGTAGTGTACGGGATACTTATCCGCTGCTAGCCGTGAATAAGATCAGGGACAGGTACCTACCTAGGTACCTCATGAGGAACGGATGGGCTGATGGGCTGACAGGGTTCAGATAATTGTCACGGATCCAATCTGTCGGGTGGGTTTTGTTGTGTTCAGGATCCATTGTTTCGGGTTTCCGGGGCGTTTCAGACGACATTGAATAGGGCGCCTGCTGGCCTGGGAGCATACCTACTAAGTAGGTACTCAGCACTCAGGCTGACAGGGGGGAAGGGGCGCCTGAGAGAACAGATCACCACCCCATAAGGCAATATCAGTGTGGGATCTGTGTATTGTCACAGCTTCAGACGCACACACAACCGTAAAGAGGCAGCTGGGTCTGCTACTGCTTTCTTGGGGTATACGTCCCATTCTTTCAATCAATCTGTAGATATCTTCCTACCATCATAGACTACTCTCACGTTCAGGCGTCGTTCCTTTGTGGTTGATACCCCCTTTCTCGACCGGGTAATTTATACTTGACCCTGGCCTGTCTTATCCACTCGCTCAACCAGTATGCCTTCCAAAAAGCCATCCGGCAAGTCGAAAAAGGCGCCAAAGATAGGACCCGACTCTTCTCTCACACCCGAGTCCTTCGAGAAGGAGCTCAAGAACCTGGCAGCAAAGGCGAAGGAGGAGACATGGGGGAGGTGGCTGGCGGAGCAAGCCTCCGTCTACCTGCGGTCCGCCGTCCTGCTCGGCCTGGTGGCCGTCTACGCCAACGTCTCCGAGCTGGCACTTTCGCCAGTATACGGCTCCATACCGGTGTCCATATGGCACAACAAGCTCGTCATGGCGGCGAGCTTCGTCGGCTGGGCGTGTAACTTGCACCTTGGCCGCATATTGCCCATCAGGATCGCCCACCTGCTTCCCATCATCGCGTTGTACATCCCAACCGTTCAGTTCTTCCTCTTCAAGTTCAGCGGTACCCTGACTGCGTACCACGGGCCGCTGATCACTGAGGCTCTCACCTTGTTCCCCCTGCTGGTGCTATCGGTGGCCTCGACGGCTACATACCTGGACGGCGCTGACCTCTCCGTCATTCCGGGCTTCATCCGTGATGCGTCGCCTGGTTTCGCATCTTATTTCTATTACAAGTTCGTTGAGTCTGTATCCGCGAGGTTACTGAGCGAGTATATTGGCAAGAGCGTCTTTCAGACTCGCATCATCCTGGAGACCATCCTCGGGGCTTCATACGCCCTCCTTGCGCCGTCCAAGTACCTGCTCCTCACCCTTCCAGCATTGTTGCATACAGCCTTCTTCAACACGCACGCCATGACACCCTGGGCAGCACAGTCACTCAACGTGACACTGGCGTCGCATGACTGGATACTGCACGACAGAAAGGAGTCCTTGACAGGCTACATCTCGGTCGCGGACAATCTCAAGGCTGGGTATCGCGTGTTGAGATGTGACCACAGCCTTCTTGGTGGGGAGTGGCTACGGTTCAAGGGAGGCAGGGTTGCAGAACCCATCTATGGCGTCTTCACGATGCTCGAGGGTGTACGGCTCGTCGATGTGCCCGAGCCGGTTCCTGATAATGAGGCCAAGGCTCTTGTAATGTGAGTAGTTGTCTAACCTTGGACACACGATATGCAACACCCGACTTACACATCCAACACAGTGGTTTGGGAATCGGCACAACTCCGGCAGCCCTTGTCGCTCATGGAGTCGACACCACAGTTGTTGAGATCGATCCCGTGGTGCACGAGTTCGCATCCAAGTACTTCCAGTTACCATCCAACCACACGGCGGTCATCGAGGACGCGGTCACTTACACAAGCGACCTGGTCAACAACACAGACACCAAATTCGACTACATAGTCCATGATGTATTCACCGGCGGAGCAGAGCCGGTTTCCCTGTTCACCTTGGAATTTCTGCAAAACCTCAACGCCCTGTTGAAGCCGAACGGCGCCATCGCAATAGTATGTTGCATTTCATCCAGTCCCCCAGATACGGCACGTATTGACCCAGTAATCACTTCCAGAACTACGCAGGCGACTTTACTCTTCCCCCACCCAGGATAGTACTCAAAACAATCAAGGAGGTGTTCCCATCCTGCCGCATCTTCCGCGAGCAGCCCCGAGATGAAGCCCAAGTAGAAAATGGGAAGGGTGACTTCACCAACATGGTCATCTTCTGCGTCAAGGACGCCGACCGCCCCGTCACCTTCCGCAAGGCCACGCCCGCCGACATGCTGCAGAGCCGCACGCGGGAGCACTTCCTCGTGCCCAAGCACGAGGTGTTCGAGCGGGACTTCACCGCTGTCGGGGAGGTGGACGTCCTGAGGAGGAACGACACGTCGGCACTGGAAAAGTGGCATGAGAAGAGTGCGCTGGGACACTGGGAGGTTATGAGGATAGTTTTGCCGGATGCTGTCTGGGAGAACTGGTGAGGAGGGTGAGGGTGCACCTAGATTTAGTTGATCTTGCCGGTACAGATGGACGGCTGCGTGTTCATGTACTTGCTCATGTCCGCATGCAGAGGCCGTCTGGCCTGCGGGTCGGAACGGTATACATCTGATGGACCTTACTGGGCTCAGGCTGAGCCGAAGGATTGAGCATCGCATGAGGTGAAGCAGAAACACTTCGAGTGCTCTGTTTGTCTTGGGTTAACCTGAGACCATGAGTACTTGATGATGGAGTACATACAAATCAACACGTACTGCGACGTTTGCAGAACACCGATCCGTCTCCGATAAATAATGGAATCCAATATAAATCTATTATGTTTCTGTTGGTGCCATCCCACCGAGCTCTGACGTTTTAGCAACTCTCAGAGGTATTCAGTGTATGATCATGCAAACTTGTGTCCGCCTAATGGTATGCTTGTAATGATGCTCGTAGAAATGAATGCAAAATCTACCGTGAAAACCGTCCACAGGGAAACCTTCATGGAAGGGCACCCACATTAATGATGCTGGATAACAGGCCTGATCCTGTGACACTGCAGCATGACCAAAAAGCGATGAAGGATCTAATGGAAAGTGAATGTGGTGGTTTGAGACAGCGGTCGGCCCATACACCTGCAACCTACGCGATATCTGCCGTCCATCTCATTGGGGCCATCCTTATTCCTCCAGGAGGAACAGGCGATCTTGCAATGCCGTCTGAGCTGGAGAGCTCGCATCTCCCTACTTCACCAAGACCTCGGGGGACCTATATGTAAGCAGACCGGTCAGGTCATGATGGAGGCCAACGCGGCCGAGCATGTACCGCGAGATGTCTGCCTGGCAGGTAGTGCCTTTCAGTTGGGGATGAAGGAGGTTCATAAGAGACAAAGCTCCTGGCATAACCTCTTGTCTTCGATGAACAGCAGCCCAACTGCTATATCGCGCGGGGTGGACCTGCTTCATCTCCGGAAATCTTTCGAAGCACTCCTGCGAGGGATGAGTCGGCTTTCCACAGTGCGTGCATCGCCTTCGCAGCCGCCTCGCAATCTTCTGTTCCACCGTGCAGCCTGGAAAGCTTGGTATAGACTGTCGTCCCATGATTGAGACACAGGGGCCTTTCTCTGCCGTAGTCTCGACCTTGAGGGTTGTGTTGGATTGTAAAAGCCTGCATTCCTTGGTACGTCTTCTCACTGCAGTTGACGTGGCCCTATTGGTCTTGCATGTGACCTTCTCTTGGTATGCTGTTTCAGAGGCCACCGAGACTGACCCAGAGACGGTTGTTTCGTTTGCGCAGTAGGCAGGATGTGGTGATAGAGGTCCCCCGGGTTGCACACCAGCTGGACTGGTCATTGTCTCCATTTGAGTCGTGGTTTTGCCCGTCATCGCTTTCCTTTTGCTGTTCGTCGTCAGTACAACCCATCGATCCCTCACATCTTCCAAAGTCTGTAGAGCTATGCCATCTGTAGGCTGTGGTTCTCTCTTCCAGCCTCCCCGGAACTCGCGGATCTTCAACGGCAAGAAGATACCAACTCCTTGGCCGACCTGGGGCGCCGCGTTTGCGTACCACTGGCAGGCGATACCAGCCTCCTTGTCTGCGATCTCGTTGCCTGTCAAGCCTCTGTGTGCCGGCACCCAGTGGAACTCAACACTGCCAAGCTTGCATAGCTTGTAGTATTCCTCCAAGGTCCTTCTGCCGATTGCACTTGTAAAGTTGCTTTCTGGACAACTGTAGTCACTGAAGCGGACCGGTTCACACTTGTCTAATACCGTAGACAGAGTGAGCAGGCCAGCCAGGTCATCGGTGTCACCTGTCATCTTCTGGGCAGCCTTCCTTACCGCGATGCCCAAGCTGATAGCTTTCTTGAGCCATAGCAACGCAGCCATGCTATCACTGCATACCCTGAAGACGGGACGCTCGTCACTGCCATCCTGGATAAGTTTCAGCTCAGTCTCTCTAACTTGACGGGCCCACTGCAGCGCCAGCAATATCGCAAGAGTTTCAAGACGATCGATGCCCGCCAGGCCTGCAACATGTGCAGATTGCACATTCCACTGTTTGTCCTCCAGCCTGTGAGCCACTGCAATGCCCCCGTGATGATGACAGGTCCCCTCGGTATATGTGATGGGTCTATGAGATGCATCGGTCCAGAATACCCACTTATCATTCAATAAGCTCTTTGCGAAGGTGCGGGCGTGGCCCATATTCTGCTTGAAAACGACGACTTTGTCTTCCACGACCTCAACCGGTGGGATAACCTCTGCCCAGTTGAGTGAGCTGTAGCCTGTCGGAAGTGAGCGTGAGATAGTGTTAGTTGGTTCTCGGATGCACTCCTTCTCGACAGATGATGTCCCCTCTTGAGCATCTTGTCTGCAAGTCATATTCGGGACAGCGTCGTATGGAGCAAGGTCTCCGGAAGCAACTGCCCGGGTGCTAGTCTCCTGTACCGCGATTTCTTGTGGTGTCACCGACTCGGAGCTTGTCGGTGTCGGTCTAAGCTCCTCCTGAATGATTGACACCGACATCTCAATGTCCTTCTCTATGGAGGTCTCCTCGAGGACCACATCCTGCAAGGATATTTCTTCTGGTGTCTCGTTCTTGTAAGACTGCGATGGGACATCGTCGACTGCGATAGTCTCCTCTGATAACGTGAAATCCTTCGGGGATGGCGCATGTGGCATTCGTTGAGCCTCGCTGCGTGGCTTTGTCCGTTTCACTCTCCACCGTCGAATCCCTCGGCCGAACTTTCCCAGTCTGCTTTGCTTTGCACCCTGGATATATCCGTGGGTCATCTCGCCTTTTGTTTGGGTTGAGATTGAATTATCTGATAGTGCTAAGTCTATCTTTGAGGTAAGACGTATGGTGACATGTTTTAGCAAGGCTGGGAGCCTTCTTCTCTTGGGTTGCGTATCCATGATTGCTTTCTATGAGAGGCAGCTTTATTGATAGAAACTGCGCTCACGAGTTAATAAGATCATTGCCCAGTTGTAAGTGGCAGATGGCATGGCTCACCTGAGTGATCTGAGGGAGTCAAGAGACACCTGCCCCAATATTGCGCAAATCACAGGAATATTATCTGCAGGATAGATTTGAGAGATGCGGTATCATAGGCGTTGGCACAAAGGCAACTTCTCAAAGGAGATGAAGGTCAGTGGACAAAGTTGAAGAGGGCACCTACCTCCTTGGTACCGGGAACCGACTATAATAGACGCGTCCAAGGTACTAAGTAGGTAGGTGCTCATCACATGAGCAGGGTGGGCTCAGGCATGGATGGCGACCTCTAGTGCGAGAGATGTCCGAATGCTAAAAAGTCTTAGACCTTGACTGGCTGCGCTGGCGTGAATATAATTTGGACCGTCCCTTGGAGTTGGCAAGGTTTCACAAGGCGCGTAACTAGTAGGATGACAAGAAGAAGGCGAAGCATATGGCAACACTAATATATGCACCCTCTTCTCTGATGATATCAGCAAATAGGTACATCCCCTACATTGTGGTACCGCCCTTGATTCTGCGAACATGGGTCGCCTCAAAGCCATGCTTGCTTATATCGTCAGTGACAACTAAGCAGCTTCTCGCAGGGTGACGCAGAGGGTGAGGGAAGATGGTGTATGTATGACTGCATCCAAGGCAGTACGTGGAGTGAATCCGCGGACGACTGGTCTTGGGCCAATGTAATCCCCAGATAGTTTCAATGGCGTGATAAGCGTAAACACCGAGACAGGCAGACAGGGCATGGTTTATATGGCAAGGCTGCGTCGGCCGTCGACCGTCGACAGCCTTGGGTGCACCGGCGCGCCTAGCAGCCTGGTCACACTCCTCGGGCAGTAAATGGTACTAACAGGAGATACTTGTAAGCACGCTAGAAGTTGGTAGACAGCAAAAGTCTCCATGTTGGAGGCCGGCCTAGACGCCTGATGCCCCTCGAAGTGGGAAACCCTGCAACGCCCGGACCAGGTTGGAATTGTCGCCCCGATCGCAAAAAGCTTAAAGAAAAGCACGGACCATTTTCAGCTTGCTCTGCTCTGCTGTGCTCTGGTCTGGTCTGCTCTGCTGTAGGTTCTACTTGTCGCTCCCGACCGTATCGACAACTCGACACCTTCCCGCCGCCTGACCCTCCCACGATCTACAATTCCCACGATCCACGATACCTTCACCCTCGCCAAGATCAGCCCCTGAATAGTGTGCCTTAAGTGGACTCAGAGCTCGCACTTAGTGCCGACACTTTAATTATCTCTTTTCAGCTATATGTTCTAGCACTCCACTCCCTGCAGCCATCCGCGAACTGCCGACAGCAAAAGCCCCTCGGCCCCTCTCTCGCTCTCAGTACCACACATTCCTCGTCCAGCATTGAATATTACTCGACTACGCGCACGGCGTCGCGGCGCGCGACAAGACACACACCCAAGATGATGCCCAATCATCCCATGTATGGGCAGCACCATTATCCCCAGGACGCATCAGCCTGGATGCACCCGCAGAGCCACCACCAGCACGCCCAGCAAGCTGCTGCCGCCGCCGCCGCCTCAGCTGCACAGCAGGCTCATTTCAACCGCATCGCGACCACTGCTAACCATGCGAACGCCCTGAGTGCCGTCCACCAGGATGGTGGCTCCGAGAACCCGAACATGTCCGAGGACAACCGTCGCACCATGCAATACATTGCCGATCTCCTCAACGAGAACACGCGCGAGCAGGCTCTCCTGGAGCTCAGCAAGAAGCGGGAGCAAGTCCCTGAACTTGCCTTGATCCTGTGGCACTCCTTCGGCGTCATGACCTCGCTGGTCCAGGAGATCATCTCCGTCTACACCCTCCTCAACCCTTCGCAGCTTACCGCGGCCGCCTCCAACAGAGTTTGTAACGCTCTCGCCCTCCTCCAGTGTGTGGCATCTCACAACGAGACTCGGACATTGTTCCTCAACGGTACGTAGGCATGGCAATGGCCATTTTCTGCTATATGAGTACCAAGACTGACACTCCCCAGCGCATATACCTCTCTATCTCTACCCGTTTCTTAACACGACGTCAAAGTCGCGTCCTTTCGAGTATCTTCGGCTGACCAGTCTCGGTGTCATTGGCGCCCTGGTCAAGAACGACTCCACCGAAGTCATCAATTTCCTCCTGACGACCGAGATCATCCCCCTCTGTCTTAGAATAATGGAGACCGGCTCGGAGCTCAGCAAGACCGTTGCAATCTTCATTGTCCAAAAGATCCTGCTTGATGACAACGGACTGAACTATATTTGTGCTACCTATGAGAGGTTCTACGCTGTGGGCACCGTCCTCAGCAATATGGTCGGCCAGCTGGTGGAACAGCAGACAGCGCGACTGCTAAAGCATGTCGTTAGGTGCTTCCTGCGGTACGTAAACTTTGATCTCCATTATCCGATGCTGCATCCTCTTCCAAGATGCCATGGAACTGACTTGGCATAGATTGAGCGACAACGCGAGAGCGCGAGAAGCTCTTCGTCAGTGTCTGCCCGAGCCATTGCGCGATGCTACCTTCTCGTCCGTCCTCCGCGATGATGCGGCCACTAAGCGTTGCCTAACTCAGCTGCTCGTAAACCTTAGCGACAATGCGATGCCTGAGATCGGTAATGCGGGCCTTTCCTAGGAGGAATCATCGACCGCTATTGATTCCACGGCAGAACAGTCGTCAAGATCCTGGTCATCATCTGACTAGAGGAAAGACGCTAGAGAAGAAGAGCCCGGCACGCAGATGGAGGGGAAGCTGCCCTTCCATAGCATTACTCCAGCGGATGATGCTACTTCGACAGTTTCAGTAATGCCGGATACAACTCAAAACATGAAGGTTCTTCTAGAGGACGAATGAGGACGTTTCTCACAGTCAACCCGAAGACGAGTGCCACAGCAAGGCAGACAAGGATCATTCTTCCAGCGATTCCGACGAGGGACCCTCGATTTCTCCTATGGATGGACATGCCCTCCAGTGAAGCACAAGGGACATCCTCTACCGAACCGGTCGAGGAGGCTTCTGTCAATAGCCTGATCAACGACTTGCCTGCTGGCGGAGTGGGCGAGCATAGGCTAGAGGGACAAGACGACACTTGTCTCTTGGCTACGGTGAAGCCAGTGGCTTCTAGCACGCCTTGTATAACTAGCAGTGTATCTAGTCCAGAAATAGCGGATGAGGAGCCACTCAGCAGAACGGACACGGAAACTTTGACCGACAGGATGGACGAGGGACTGCGCAACGAAGCCGATAAGGAGTCTATCAAGGAGCCAACGGGTGAGAAGCCTGTCGACCCGGCAAACGAGGGCCCCATAAACCCCCCGGGTGTGGAACCAGCAAGCCCTACGCCTCTACCTGGCGCTGAAGCTCGAGGCAAGAAACGGTTCAAGACCATGTCTGAGCTTTCCAGCAGCAGCAACCGGCCCGCCCTGTAACATCATGCATATCACAGCGACTTTGGAATTTTTACGACTATTTTCCTTTCCTACAATTTCTATTTGAGCGGAGGGGGCCAAAACATCTTGCAACGTTCTCTGAGCGACGATACCCATTCCGACACTACCCACATTCCCCCGCAAGTGCCGGAGTATCTGGACATGGACATTTTGGGTTTCCTGAGATTGAACTATGGACGAGTGGTTCCTTTTTGATGTTCATCAAGTGCCACCTGGCTCTTGTTCCTTGTTCCGTTCTTTTTTGTGCATACGGTGCGTGTGCGTGCCAGCCTCGACGGAGAGGTCCAGACAGTTGGATGGGAGAGTGAGAGTGAGGAGAGGCGGGAGGGGTTCAAAGTGGTCTCATTGCGTTTTGCATTTCCGGGGAAGGACCCATAGAAAGGTATACCCGTGTGGCGTTCTGACGGCGTTGTACCAAAAAGATCGGGTTTCGACAAAACGGGGGGGAGGGATGGAGGGAATATCGCAAAGGACAGCTCGCTGGCTGGCAGGCAGGCAGTGTGTATTTGAGAAGGTTTGGCTTCGGCTGGCGGTCCAGGGAAAAGGGGATCCTAGCTCTTTATTCTGTAACTATATTATACATGTACGATAACTCAGCGGTATCAAATGACAGCGCGATGCCTTATGCTTCCTCCCCGGTGGCCACTTGCTGACCCATGTTTCTCGAGGTTATTGCTCTGTGGTCGAACACTCGATTGTGGTGAGATAAAATACAAACTGGGAAATCTAACCAGGGAGTTATAGCCAACCTGGGTTCTCCTTCAAATCGTAAACTTTATAGATTGCGACTACTTACATGGATGACATGACAAGCAACGAAACACAAAGGGCCAGCCCGACGACAGAGTACACCGGAGCAGGCAGGACAGCACCACCGGCCGCACTCGTAGCTGCCGCCGTCCCAGCCGCCAAGGTAGCAGCCGGGCTACCCGACCCCGATGCCCCAGACACACTCGTCGCCATCGTAGTCGCCACGCTGGTCGGCTTGTTCAGGGCCGGAACGCCGCTACTAGTCGCCGTCGTCGTCGTGGCGAGCCGTCTGACGCCGGCCCTGTTCCAGTGGGCCTTCGTGTTTGTGAGTGTGATGGTCCACGCCGAGGGCTCCCCACTCGTCGTCGTTGCTGCTGCTGCTGCTGCTGCTGCTGCTGTCGTTGTGCGGCGGGCCAGCATGAGGGACAGCGAGGCGGTGACGGTTGTGCCGAACTTGCCGTTGTCCACGTCGATGCCGACTGTGAAGGCTTCCGAGATGCCACCGGCTGCTGTTGTGGCTGCCGTGTCTGCGCTGGAGCTGGAGCTGGGGCTTGAAGGCGTGTATGGGTATCCTGACGGGGAACCGCTGCCGTATAAGTTTGCTCCCGAGCTTGACCTCGCTCTGCCGGTTGTGGAGGCAGAAGTGCTGTTGAAACCGAACGCGCTAGCAGTACTATTTGTGCCTGTATCCCCAGTACCATCATCATCACAGGAGTCATCGTCACCATCTCCGTAGTCCGAATCGTCCTGGTTCGTCGCCCCAACCGTTCCAGTTGTGTTCGTGGCAGGATCTGTGGTACTTGCCACATCGCTACCTCCATCTGTGCTATTGGCAAGTTGGACAGCGGAGTTTCCAGTGGTTGTACCAGTCCCCCATACACCCGTGGAATCGTCATTCTGGTCATTATCTTCCGAGCCAGTCATACTCGAGCCAGTCTGAGCCGCAGAAACGCCATACGAGCTGCCTGTGGTTCCTCCCGCGCCGAGGGATACGATCGCGCCGACACCATATGAAGCTCTAGTCGCCGTCGCCCCCGAAGTCCTCCCATAGCCGGAAGCCAATAACGTGCTAATGGGGACCAGGCTTCCCGAGTTCGAGTCCGAGTTGTCGCCCGATGCCGTGAGCGGGTCCTCGACGATAAGCACCTCCTCCGCAACCGGCGTACCGAGACCGGACCGGTCAGCAAAGTCCTGGGCATCGAAATTCGACCTGAGGGAGGGATTGGAGCTAAGATCACTCGCCCAGGTGGTCCAGTTGAACGAGCTACTGCTATCCAGCTGAGCAGGTTCGCTGTAAAGTAATACAGTGAGGAGCCGCAAATTCGAGGAGGAGGAGGAAGAAGAGGAGGAGGAGGAGGACGAGAAGAGCCCTGAAGGCTCATCAAAGGTCACAAAAGGGTCATCAGAAGTGGTGAGCAGACCCCCGCTCATGTTCAACTGGGAAGAGCCGTCCAAGCTCATGTTCTGCTGCACGAAAAGTAGGTAGTTCTGAGGAGAAGTAACGACTAAATCTGCGCTGTATCCCGAGCCATCACCTGCGGTGGCCAGAATGGGCATTTCCAAGCCAAGCGCCATATACGTCTCGTTGTTGTTACCGCCTGGCCAGCTTAGTACGGGCTGACTTGACATGACTTCCCAAAACTGTCAGTAGGATGCCACATGATCGAAGGGCCGCGATAGTCACCTTTAGTTGTCAGTTTCTTAGTGGGGTTGACGGAGAAGGGAGGGTTGAGATCGTTTCTCTCTTCTATCCGTGCCGTGGCTCCACCTTGGAGAAGAGTTGCAATGGCTGCGGCGGCAAGAGGCCGCCTGGCCCAAGTAGTACGCATGATAGAAAGAAGCAATCCGCGGGCTAAGGTTGGATGCGATTGTCGTATGAAGAGAAACGAATTTGCCCCCAGGGCCGTCTTCTCAGTTGCCAATCGCTGGATTAACGTGTGACGAAGAATAGAGAACGAGCGGATCGCAACACGGAGGCTTGTGTAAACCCTGTCACCAGGCCGGGGGAGAGGCTTTAATTTAAGACATGGCTGTAGAGCGCGAGGGAGGAGGTCAAGTCGGATCTAAAACACCCAATATCAATGTGACGACGCACATCGAGGAGAGTACCCACCAAGTGGGTAGAGGCAAGAGACTTCTCTTGTTTCAACAGAGGCCAGTGCTCACTTGCACTGCCGACAAATGGTCTCCAGATTCAGGACAACCGTCTCTCCATAGGTCGGGGCTGTGACAGGACGATGGGCTGTCAGGTGTCCGAGTTATGAATGGTGTTCTTCTCATATTTGGTCGGGCCGAGGGGCCAGTCCTGCTCAGCAGACCGGCCGTGACAGAGCGGCGACGGGCTCAAAAAGGCAGGAATAAACCTCCGGACTGAAGCCGCCTCTCAAGAAACATCTTGGAGACTAATTATATCCATCAAGGTTGATCATATTATGACGGTCAAGCAGGCCGGGCCCCGAGTGTGGCCGGGTTGAGGAACGGTTGGCCACCCATGAAACATGACTGGCAGAGAAAGGTCGGCAAAAGAGGTCAGTCTTGCCAAAGAAACAATACGAATCAATTCAATGGAGACCCAACCCATCCCACAGTTCGCTGTCGAGGATCTGCATAGTCATGTTGTCGGTCTAATGGCGAAAAGGCCGTGGCCAAGTTACGCAGTAGACCCGAGCATGCTCTACCATGTATAGTGCGGATGTGGTCTCTGTCAGTTTGTTTTCATCCCCATCGCGAAAAGAAACCGTAATTGGATCTGGATCAAAAATTATTGGGTGAAAATTGTGGGATTTGGACGACGAACACTTGTTCAGAGGCTCGAACGCTGATGCACGAAGGTGTATTATGTGTAGTCAAGTATGGTAAGATGGAGATTCGATGTCCATCCGAGGTTTAGTATGGGCAAATAGCTTACATAAGCGCATACTCAAGCAGATGGTACCTGACGATCCAAAGTTCCGCTTGCGAGTCAACTGACTTCACTCCTTTGTTACATACCTACCCAAATGCTCGACCATGTGGGCAACTGGCGAAAACCATCGGCGAGTAGCTCCATTCGGGTTGGGCATGGCTTGCTCATAAGACCCAGATCTACGAGTTAGCTGGCACCAGATGAAGCTTGCTGTGCAGGGTGATTGGTTGGGAATACACCCACTTGGTTAAGCAAGTGATCAAGCGAAGTAAAACCGCAAGACTCGACCCCGGATAGTTCCCGTGGTTGTGGGATGCGGGGAATCATAATTCTAGGTTTACAGATGTCGGAGGATCCCTGACCTGGCTGAAAAATGTTGCTGGGGTTGGCCGGGGTATTCAAGATTCATGGATACCAGTTGATCTACCCGAGTACCTACGAAGTACCTACCTGAGTACTTGTAGGTATCCCGAGATCCCCATTCCGGACCCTTTCCAGGCCTTCCTTCATACTCCCAAGGTCCTCTCCAGCGGGCTGTTATTATATGGGGTGAGAGAAACAGCACTGGCACTGGCACTGGCACTGATGGTGTCTTATACACTTCTCTTCCCTCCTACGAACCGTAGCTAACAAGCCGTCATACACACCGCCCCCTTCCGCCAGAAACCTCGCCTCGATGTTTGTACCTACCTGGGTATCCATCGTTATCAACCGCCGGAGCATTTGCCTAATGAGGTATACCTACAACTAGTCAGTGTCACCAAATTCAGCTATCTTGATCCCGAGTGCTGATCTCAGCCCCGTCTAACTGTTTCTTCTTCATGTTGCTCCTTCACAACATGTCCGTCAACTGTCGAGGCCGGTCATGAGTCGATAAGCCGCCCAAGTAATACATCTTTGTCATGCCAGTGTAGGTCATGTGGTCTATTGTCTTGGCGGCCGTTATTAAAGACAAGTCAGATACCGCTACCGTCTTGGCCTTATCCATACTACTCAGGTATTCCTTGGCCTTGAGGGTTTAAGCCTACTAATCGACACCCCTTCACCTCGCAGTCGGGTCTGTTCCAAGTGCAGCGGTCAGCATCGGTCCGCGCTGTCATCAGTATTCTGTTGATCACCCTGTTCTGTTCTGTTGAATTCAGTCCAGTCTCCTTCTTCTTCAACTGTAGCGTCTCAGTCTGTCCAGCAATTCTATCGCAGGCTCATATATTCCCACGTGGTTGCACGACCTCATAACTTGGGACCCAAATCCTCGGGTCGAGGTCGCTTCATTTCGGAGGGCCAATCCGAGACACTCACCGGCTCGCAGCCGTCACAGCGTCACAACCGCGGCCGCGGCCCGGAGTAGAGTCTCAGATCGACAGGTACCGGTGCGACTCTGGCCGACAAATTGCAACATGGACAATTCACCACTTGTTTCGCTCCTCCTCCTGGCCTCAACAGTCGCCGCTGCCGACTCGAGCAGCGATGGAGACCGCGCAACACCTCAGGCCGGCGTGCTCGAGGGCGGCAACCCTGTCAAGTACAGCTCGTCCAGCCCTATCACGCTGTTCATCATCCAGGCCATGATCATCATCATCTTCTGCCGCCTCCTGCACTACCCCCTATCGTACCTCGGCCAGCCTCGCGTCATCGCCGAGGTCATCGGCGGCATCCTCCTGGGGCCCTCGGTCATGATGAGGATACCCAACTTCAAGAGCTCCATATTCCCTACCGACTCCATGCCGGTCCTCAACAACGTAGCAAACCTGGGCCTGATCATCTTCCTCTTCCTCGTCGCCCTGGAGGTCGACGTGAGGCTCTTCACCAGGAACTGGAAGGCGGCCCTCTCGGTTGGCCTGGCCGGCATGATCCTGCCCTTCGGCCTGGGCTTTGCCATTGCCTGGGGGCTATATAATCAGTTTCGGATAGAATCCGACCTCGCAGAGATTAATTTCGGCGTCTACGCCCTGTTCATCGGAACCGCGCTTTCGATAACCGCCTTCCCGGTCCTCTGCCGTATCTTGACGGAGCTGAAGCTCCTGCGCTCCTCTGTCGGTGTCACGGTCCTCGCGGCAGGTATTGGCAACGATGTCACGGGCTGGATCCTCCTGGCCCTGTGCGTGGCCCTCGTCAACAATGCCAGCGGTCTGGCCGCCCTATGGGCCTTGCTCTGCACCATTGGCTGGGCTCTATTCCTGGTCTTTGGCGTGCGACCTGGCTTCTTGTGGTGCCTGAAGAGGACTGGAAGTATCCAAAATGGTCCTACCCAGGGCATGGTCGCACTGACGCTACTGATCGTCCTTACTTCGGCATGGTTTACCGGTAAGCCATGCCCTCCTTGTTGTGAGGTTTGTGGGTCCCACTTCTCTATGCTGACGAACACACTATAGGTATCATCGGAGTTCATCCCATCTTCGGCGCTTTCCTGGCTGGGCTGATCTGCCCTCACGAGGGAGGATTCGCCATCAAGTTGACAGAGAAGATCGAGGATCTCATCTCCGTCCTCTTCCTGCCCCTCTACTTTGCTCTGTCAGGGTTGAGCACCAACCTCGGTCTGCTTGACAATGGCATCACCTGGGGCTATGTAATCGGCGTTATTGCCGTTGCCTTCTCTGGTAAGATCATTGGAGGCACGCTGGCAGCTCGCCTGAACAACCTAGAGTGGCGAGAGAGCTTCACCATCGGAGTTCTCATGAGTTGCAAAGGCCTTGTCGAGCTCATTGTGCTTGTAAGTAGAGAGGCTTCTGCACTCTAGAACCAAGACTAGACCAACCAGCTGCTGACTTGGTGACAATATAGAATATTGGCTTGCAGGCGGGCATCTTATCACAGCGGACCTTTACCATGTTCGTTGTCATGGCTTTGGTAAGGATGGAGTCCACACATATACTATACAGTCATGTATGCTGACCACATCATTCAGGTTACGACGGTCGCGACTACTCCTCTAACCAAGTGGCTCTATCCACCATGGTACCAGAACAAAATGGACAAATGGCGGAGGGGCGAGACCGATAAAGATGGGAACCCCATCTCCCCCAGGTCCGACGGTGACAGAGTAGAGTCCATCCAGAACCTGAGCTCTACTCAGATCCAGAGTCTTCTTGTCTACCTACGCCTAGACAGCCTGCCAAGTCTCTTCACCTTCATCGCTCTCCTAGCTGCTGACAAGGAGTCCAAGGCCGTGACCACGACGGAAGAAGTTCTCTCGGAGAAGGGCGAAGAACAAGTCAGCAGCCAGTCCATAGCGAAGCGACCCCTCGAGGTCCACGGCCTGCGGATCCTCGAGCTCACAGAGCGTACCTCGTCCGTGATGCAGGTCACCGAGGGTGAAGAGTACTACTCAGAGCGTGACCCCGTGGTGAACGCCTTCCGCGCCTTCTCTAGGCTCAACGACGTCGCCGTGTCCGGCAAGGTGGCCATCGTGCCGGAATCATCCTACGCAGAGACACTGACGAACCAGGCCTCGGACGTCTCCTCGGACTTCGTGCTCATCCCCTGGAGCGAATACGGCAGCATCACAGAGGACGCGTCCGTGCCGTTCCTGACCTCGGCCCAGGACCGCTACAACGGCCGCGGCCACCTCGACTTCATCAACAAGACGCTCGACAAGTCCGTCTGCAACACGGGCATCTTCATCAACCACGGCCTCGGCGGCCTGGGCCCGGCCGAGCGTCCCAACCTCAGGTCGGCCAAGGACGCCATGTCGGTCCACAGCCACCACGACGCCGCGGCGGCGGCGACCTTGCCGGTGAGGGAGAAGGGCCACCAGATCTTCCTGCCCTTCTTCGGCGGCGTGGACGACCGCGCCGCCCTGCGGTTCGCCATCCAGCTCGCCAGGAACCCGCACGTCACCCTCGCCGTGGCGCACTTCAGCTGGGCCGCCAATGACTCTGGCGATGAGGTCGACGTGCCACCCAAGGCCCACGTCGTCGTCGTGCCGGGCGGCGATGATGGTGGTGGTGCTGCCCATGATGTTAGCAGCAGCAGTGGTGGTGGTGTCAAGGACACAGTCAAGTTCATCGAGGAGATCTCGGCTCAAGACCTCGCCCTCCTCACCTCACTGCAGTCGTCACTCCCCCGTGAAGTGTCCGGGCGCGTGACGTTCACGGAGATCCACGTCACCAGGGGCACGGCCGCGGCCGAGGCGGTTGCGAGGGCGAGGAGCCACGTCGGCAGCTACCCGCCGAATGCGGGTGACATTGTTGTTGTTGGCCGGTCACACCCTGGTCTGGGCGACGTGCAGGTCGGAGTGGGTGGTGGCGACCTGAGGAAGACTGTCGGGGTGGTTGCCGATCAGCTTCTAAATGGCGGCGTCAAGGCGAGTGTTCTGGTCATCAAGGCTGGTGGTGCTGGGCTGCAGTGGTAGGTAAGTAAGGAATGATAATGTGCTGGGGAGGTGATATGCTTATGATAACATGAGATCCGTTGGCGCTTGCTTCTTTTCTTAGCCTTGATACCTCTTTGGATCTTTTTTTGGAGTCTGCTTTTGGATGGGTATTACTCGCCTTGAATATAACGACAGTCGCTGTAGGGCAACTATGACATGCTCATATATATAATCATCCTAGCCATATTGAACAGCATGGATAAGATGTCTCACCAGGGCTGGGTTTGCCGAACGTTTTGTTATTTTCTGAACTTGAGCTTTCATGAACCTTTCTCAGCCTCTCTCCTCTCCTCTCTCTCTAGTCTTCATTCAATATGTAGACCGCCAGATGCCATCAAATGCAACCCGTTTATCCATGAGGCCCGAGGCTCGCACAAGAACCCAACGCCGAAGGCAATCTCCTCGGGCTGCGCCATCCTATGCCCCACGGGCGTCTGCGCCATAACAGGCGCCACTTCAAACACGGAGGGGTCAGCAACTCTTTCCAGGCGCAGAACGGAAAAAATAAACGGAGAAAAAGACCGAACTCACTCTCCCTCATAAACTCCTCCCCTGCAGCAGCGAATCCCGCCGTCATCGTTGGCCCGGGCGAGACGGCATTTACGGTACACCCGTACCTCGGCGGCAGCTCCTTGGCCCAGACCTTGGTCATGGAGTCGACCATGCCCTTGGTGCCGGCGTAGATGGTCTGCAGGGGCGGGGCTGCGCGGGCCGAGATGGACACTATGTTGACGATGCGGCCGCCCTCGACTGTTGTTATCGTGTTGGGAGAAGGAGAAGAGAACGAAGGGGGTGTGGTAGTCGAGGAAGACAAGGGAGTAGCAGTCTCCGGCGTGGGTTGTGCCTGTGCCTGTGCCTGTGCTGCTGACGAAGGAGATGGCAACCTCGGGAGGTAAGGCAGTACGCCCTTCACCAGCAGGAACACCGCCCGCGCGTTGAGGTTAACCAAGAGGTTCCAATCCTCAAGGGTCTGCTGGGGAAGGGGTCTGTTGACAGCCAGCCCGGCGTTGTTGACCAAGATGTGGATTGTCCCCCCGTACCTCGCCACGGTCGCGTCTATGAGCTGCTGCGGCCCCGCCTCCGTCGACAGGTCCGCCTCGATGGCTGTGGATGTCGAAGCTGTAGGCAGGGAGGAGAGGACACCTTGTGCCTCGGAGGCCAGATTGGAATATGGGTAGTGGACGACGATGCTTGCGCCCCTAGATGAGAGCTCTCGGGCTATTGCGGCTCCTATGCCCGTGTTGGAGCCCGTCACGATGGCGACCTTGCCTGCGAGAGTTTGGTCCGGCATTATTTCCGTCTCAGCCAGGTAGTGATAGTTTGTTGACTGTGTGAATGTATATGATGGTTTCCCTCCTACAATGAAATATGGATAAACGGCGGCATACACGGGATGCAGGCTTCCGAGTTGTATATGTTGACCCAGCGAGGAACGGCACCAGTCCTTGAACCTGGAACCAGGAAAGGTGGCAGCAAGAAGCGTTTAAATGTTCTTGTAAGTCGAGTCGTCCATCCAATCGTGTCAAGCACTAGGTGCTCTGCCGTCGTTGAATCGGCGTCCCGATGTGGGGGCGGGGGTTTATCGCCCGTTCAATGCTCCACGGCAGTCATCTCATACCCCTGCTTTCCGGGACCGCTCCGGCATCACCATATCCTGTCTCTTGTAGAATAGTATGAGTGCGGCGGTGGCGATCAGTAAATATGTCAGGTATTCTCTCCCGAGTAACCCCAGCAAGAGGACGCAACAGGAAAGTACCCACGAGGATATCCTGCAATCTCAGTTTCTCGAAGTCAAACCCGTCCGTAGTCCTTCGTGTGCATTAGCCCCGAGACTGCAGCATCCCGAACCGGGGACGTATCCAGACAGTTGCATTGGCCTCTTGTTCGTTGTGGGAATCATTTCCGCAGGACATCGAGTAGCAAAGCCCCGTTCAGCCCTTCCTCAGCTTCGCAAGAGCTGCAGCAATCCCATCAGCCAGCTCCTCCTGTGTCTTGGAAGAGGACGCCGTTTCCGTCGTTGTCACAGCACCCCCGAGTGCTCGTGCCCTGGCCTCTTCCTCTGCCATCCGCTTCGACTCCTCGATAGCAGCAGCAAGCTCAGCCTCTTCGTCGTCCTCGTCATCATCCTCCCCCGCCATTTGAAATTGCCTTGCCCTGTTCGCCTGCGGCTGCTGCTCACCACCGCCACCACGACCACCAGCAGCAGTAACACTCACACTCCTGCTGACGCTGGCGCTGGCACTAGCACTCCCCTCAGCCTGACTCCTCGAAGCTGCAACCCCTGCCATCTCCCTCAACGGCACCAACCCGAGAGGCACAGCCTCATCCAGGTCCTTCCTCCTTCTACCCCTCTCCCTACCTCTCCCCTCGTCCACATCACCATCACCAACACCCTCCAAGCCCCTCTTAGCCGCCCTCCTAACCCGAAACGGCTCCTCAACAGCGGCGCACCAGGCCTTAACCTTCTTCTCCCCCCAGCCCCCAACGACTCCCACCGTCTCCGGGTCCGCATTGACAGCCTGCCGCAGGCTCCCAAACGTGCTGACCAGGGCGACGGCGTCGGCTTTGTTGACGGACCGCGGCACCGTGACGAAGCCGACCAGCCTCTCGGCGTAGGTCGACGCCTGGGCGCCCCTGATGGCCGCGAAGCCGGCGTGCTCGTACGACTTGTACAGCTCGAGGTAGCGGGCGGCCTCGGCGGCGGACCAGCAGAGGACGAGGGTCACGTTGTTGACCAGGGAGGTCTTTGAGAGCTCGCGGAGGGGGTCCTCGTGATTGGGTATGTCGACCATGGCGAGGAGGACGCGCAGGTTATACCGGCCTTGGAGGTTGCGGATGCGCGTGTAGATGTACTCCGGGTGGAGGCGGTGGTATTTCAGGCTGTCGAATACGTAACGGATGTTAGTCGGTGATTTGTGTCTTCCTGACTTGCTTGTGTGACGGATACACGGTAGGAACTGTAATAATTGTTGGGGGATAGATGCAATTGGCTACTCACCTCAAGAACAGAGCACAAGTGGTCTGCCCCAGCCCGTAGTCAGCCGGTATATCACTATACTCCCATGGCATGGACTTCAGGCACGCCAGCACCGGATTCCCCTTCTGCCGCGGCGATACCAAGATCGACGAGCCCGCCGAGCGCTGGGGTAGCGCTTGGGGTGTAGGTTGCTTGACCCCTGGCCCGGCATTGTTTGGCTGCGGGGGAGGTGCCCTATCGAGCCTCTGGGGCGTGGGTTGTTGAATCTTCTGCGGGACAGGTTGTTGTAGGCGACTTGGGCCCGGTATGGCTGGGCGAGGATGTGAGGGTCCCGCACTTGAGGTGTTGTTGTTCCTGGACCTCACCGCGGTGGCCTCGGAGGCGGCGAGGGCGGCGAGGAAGTCCTTGTCGGCCCCGAAGTCGTCATCATCCATCTTTGCTTCATTCAGGAGTTCGGGAGGGTAACACTGAGTATGCGCATCGTTCAGCCTGGTTGGACGGGGAAAAGGCGTGGGAGCCTGTAATTTGCGAGATGGGCAAGATGCGTAAGACGCGGTTTCCTGTTGCTTTTGTCCTCGGCACTTGCCCAATCGGGAAAGTAGCTATACCAGGTATGTATGACGTCGATACTGATGTTGGGAATGCCGAAACTCAACAGACAACACGTTTATTTGTGGAATATCTACCCGCTTATGCCATCTTGTCTGCTTCTTCCAAAGGTTCGTCAGGTTCTCCCCAGGTAATTACTGGAAGCTGCGTGTTGACAATAGCGACTGACCCAACATCTCATCTTATCAAGTATCGGGGATCAGGAGGTTTGCTTCAGGCCAACAAGATGTCAACTGAAAATGCAGGAAGGCTCGAAGTTGCTAAATAAACGGACGGCCAAGAGGTTTGACGCTGGTGTGTGACAGCTCAGCAATGGGGATTGGGGTGGATTACTATGGTATTATTTCTGGTAGCTTCAGATATCCCCTTCTCGTGGGTATTTCCCCGATCATCCTCCTGCTCCATGCACACGCTTCGCGGCGGTTGTACATAACATGTCGTCCGTGACTCCCACATTCTGTAGATAGGTCCGAACCGATGCCCCTCCGATAATTCTCTAGGAGACCCCAATGATCATCTCACCAAGATATACAGTATTTGAAGAAAGACAAATGCGCGTAGACACCTGGTAATCCACACACCATAGAGACAAATAGCAGCTCCCATGAGCCCACCACTCCCCAGGCATTTGTCACACACATCCCAAATCAGTCCAGCTCCTCCAGCTGCAGAGCCTGGACCTCGACCTCACTTGGCCCACGGGAACACTCTCTAAGCCGGTCGTGGACCCGATACAGCGCCCAGAGCCACATATTGAACATGCCCCTGAGCGCGCGCGCCTCCTCCGCCGGCATGTCGCCACCGTCCTCCCTCTCCATTCCAAGCACCTGGTCCCGCAGCCTCTCGTAGGCCTCGATCATGACCCAGACCTGCAACGACCGCACGTCTGCCGGCGCCCTGAGGCTCTCGTTGCTCACAGCCGACGATAGCTCTCGCGTCAGGAGGTCCATGGCTATCTGCAGGCTGAGGATGTCGGGTCGTGGGAGCGGTGGCGGCGGTGATGAGGGCGTCGTCTGTTTTGTCGTCCTCGTTGCCGGGTTATGGAAGGTGTATGATGGGTAGTCGTCGTCGTCGCCACCGCCTTCTAGTATGGGCGATAGTGCCTCGGGTGAATATGATACCGGCTTGAAATAGATGGCGTCCTCCTCGAACGCTACCAACGTTCCGTCCGAGGTGGGCGAGCCCTCAGGCTGTTCTAGGTCCGATCCCGTGGATGTCGGTATCCGCGGTGGCGGCACTGTTGGTGGAGGCGGTGGTAATGTCGTTGGTGGAGGTGGTGGAGGAGGGGAACTCGGCTGCACCGGTGCACGTCGTAGTATGGCACCCCTTATCGCGTCCACGCTTGCCTGTCTGGTCTCGGCGTTATTTTGTCGCCCTTTCGCATCTTGCTGCTGCTGCTCCTCCTCCTCCCTCCTTCTCCTCCTTGGTATGGCATCTGGCAGCTGTTCCTCTCTGCTCCTCCGGAGATCGAGCGGGTTGGGTGGCTTGTACTGATCCGGTTTCAGCTCCACGATGGGTGCTTCGTCGTCTGTCCGTCCCGCATCGCCATGATCATCCGCCTGCCCCACTCGTAGCACTGGCGTCCTCGCATACCGTCGGAAGGTCGACGACGATGCCGAAACTGGCGAGTCTACTGGAAGGGGAGGCGTCTGCCTTTCGAGTGATCTCCTCGGGCTCTTCGCAGGGTTTGGACTTCTCGCAGGGGTAGCATCGACAGAAAGATGGGCGAATTCAGGGACACTGTTGTTATCGTTATTGGTTTTGTAGTTGCTGCCACTGCTGCTGCTTGTGGTGTTGTAATTGTTGTTGGTGCTGCTGCTGTGGCTGTGGTTGTGGGTATGGTTGTTGTTGTTGCTGCTGCTGCTGCTGCTGCTACTGCTGTTGTTTGAGAGAGGCTGGATCCGGGTTGTGCTCTCTAGGCGGGGGGACTTCTCCATGGGCATCAGGTACCCGCTCTGCCGTATGTATTCGAGCCATTTCGAGTCGCTCAGGTCCGGAGGCAGTGGGAGTGTCTGTTTGATGGGTGACTGGGGTGTTCGGAGCCCATGGCTTCCACCCGAGTTCCTTGGCGATGGCGAATCTGACGAGCCCCGGGGCGATGCGCTATGTGAGACGGTTGAGCCGGGTCGGAGTTTTAGAGGCTTTCGTAATTTGTTCCTCGGCTTATGAGCCGAGGTCTCGAGTACTGGTGGCATTGGTGGTGGCCGAATGCAAAGACTCTCTCCTTGTCTCCCTATCTCTCTCTTACCCCCCTCTCTCTGATGCGACTCTTCTTCTTCTTGTTGTTCTTGTTCCAATGCTTTCTGATAAAGTCTTCTCGATTGACCGGGAATTGGTCTGCTTCCCTGATCAAGTATGCAGTATGCGGTATGCGGTATGCGGTATGCAGGTGGCAGGCGAAAGAGAGTATGGAGAACCCGGAGCGATCAGTGGTAAGAAATGTTTGGGCAGTAATAGTATTACATTAACCTAGACATGGGGTGGGGGAGTGGGTGATAGATAGATGAGATAGATATTCAGGAACACGGAAACCGGGAAGGAAAAGGCAGGCTGAAGTTGGTTGAATAATGCGACTACCCAGCCAACGCAACGCAACGACACTGACACAAGACATACATGCACACACAGACACACACTCACAGCAGACAGTCCAGCCCTGGAAAAGAGGATCGAATGACGTTCACAAATGGGGGGACGCAGCGGACGGACCAGGCCAGTTCAACGAACCCACAGTTCCAGGGCATCCATGGCGTCCATGGCATCCATGTTGACAGGCCGCCAGGCACACAAGACCTGGGAACCAAGAACCAAGATGGGAATGGGGATGATGGGGATGGTGGGGTTTGTCGACAGCAGTAACCTTAACGTTGGTTGCTAGGTAATAAGTGATTGTACTATGCTGAACTTGGAAGTTATGGGCCATCCATGAATACCATGTGCTGAATCCGTACTGAATTCGTACGGTACACTACTACTGATCCTTTACATGGCCCCTGGCAGCCCGCAGAAAACAGGATTGAGTGCGCCATCATGCCGACTGGTTGACTGCCACTGACTGGCAGGCTGGCAGGGTAACAGGGCAGGAAACTGACAGACATAAGAAGACCTCACATATCTAGGTAGTTACAAAACCCACCACACCTCATTATACCTCATCACACCTCGTTGCTTGTACCTCACACCTTCATACCACAACCATCTAGACGTCTGCTGACGCGGCAAAAGGGGCTCATCCTCTCCCCATCTCTTGACTGCCGGACTCACTAGAGCCACATGCCTTGCTACCTAGGGTAGTATGCATATCTGGATACTGCAGGGGACACACCGAGTCCCGGACAGGCCTGGTCTCATGAGCCCATCTCGATGCAAGCAACAATACATACGTAGAGGCCTATACCTAGATTCAGGGTAGATACATACTTAGATACATACCGACCGACCTACCCGATCTAGCTACGCAGGTACGGTACTCGCCCACCTGCACCAAACTTACTGACCGCGACTTTGTGGCCCACGGCTATCAACAGCACTAGTACTGCACCGCCGACGTGGCCCGCGAGACTCGCCTCAAGTGCTCCTCTTTCTCTTGCGCCTCTTTATCATAGCATGGCAATCAACAAGATAAAACAACCAGGAAAAAATGGCAACCCGTATACTGTGTAGTATGTCTATATATAGAGCGATCCACATACATACATATCGACATACATACCCGCACACACATTTTGTCTCTCATACACACACACACACACACATATATGTGTGTGTGTGTACAGCTACGATCCATCCCTACGCCCAGGCAAGCAGCAACATATGATATAATCCTATGTAGGCGGTTCTTAATAAGGGTCCGACCGCTTGTGTGCGTGTCAGGTGCAGGTGGCTTCGGGACCTCGCCTCGTGACAGCTGAGAAAAAGAAGACTCCCGAGGGCTTGTCATACAACATTTTGTATGTATATATGTGTGTATGTTGGAAGGAGGGTTGCGCTTGGGCACGAAGAACCAAGCAGGTATCCGTCTGCCCACCCATACTTCCTCGGTCGCAGCTTGATTGCTGCCAGGTACCACGAATTTACTGCCGAGGACCAATCAATCCTGATCTTGAGTCCAGAAGTCGGGAACCTTTTGTGATAATTTGTCTGGAGGGCTTGGGTTGGAGTGTGCTATTCTTGATACCCATTTCCTCCCAGAGGGAGCAGGGCGGTCTACCTCGACTCTTGATGGTTGGCATAGGGATGCTACGAATCATCGTCAATCAAGTCCGAATGGTTTGGTCTCGGACATTAAAGAATGAAATAAACGTCGTGCACACATTTCCATCCAATCCAGCCTTTGCCGGTCTTTAGCAAAACTATCATGAAATGTTTCTAACCTCAACTCCGTCAGAGCGAAATATGTGACCCTTTTGATGGCCTCAACCGTGGGATGCTCTTAATGCTCATTATCCTCCGAGACCCCAAGATACCAAAGCATCATAATATCCGTCACTGATCTTCTCAAAATATCTCGAATTCCTGTCGTCCTGGTCAAGTGATACGTCTCCTTGGGGCCAGAGAAGGCCTTTTTCCCCCCTCCCCCACCCCAAATGACATTTCCATGACTTCAAAGGCTCGTGAGAGGAACGTCTCAGTAGGTGTGTGAAGAAGAGACTGAAATGCAGCATCAATCGGGAGTGATGAGAATGGCAACCAAATCGTGCCACATCCAACGCCAGCCTGATGAGTCGAATGTAGTGTTTCAAAGGTCAAATGGAAAGCGGCTCGGCCCAAATATGCTAGGCAGCGGAAGCCCGGACCGAAAAGAGGAGGGAGGAGGGATTGGTAAATCGCCCATTAAGTGGTATCCGTGTAAACAAAGGTCTTCCGGGAAAAGGGAAGAACTCAAAGGGGGTATAAATCTGAATCAGGGGTGGAACGTAGCCCATAAACCCCCAGTCGCCACCAAACACATGCGAAACCGCTGTTCCGGGTTTACATGATGATAGCAGGGACGTCCACGTTGGCCTTGATGGACTTGTGGGGCAGGACGCTGCCTCCGTTAACGTAGACCTCGTCGCCGACAGTGACATCGTCACCGAGGACAGTCACGTTCTCGAGTCGCGCCCACTTGCCAACAGTGCTGTTCCAGCCAACGATGGACTTCCTCACCAGGGCGTGGTCCTTGACCTTGGATCCCTTCAGGAGGACACACTGCTGCAACCGAACGCCATCGCCAATGACAACGTTGGGGCCGATGGTGACATGTGGCCCTATTTTGCAGTTGTTGCCAATCTTGGCTGAGGGGTCGATCAGGACATTGCCGTGGACATAGGGCTCGCTAGACGAGGCAAGCAGGTCGGACTTCTTCCTCTCCAGTGACTTGAGGTACAGCTCAGTTCCAGCGATGAAGTCCTTGGGCTGGCCAACGTCCATCCAGAAGCCCTCGAGGTCGAATGAGTGGAGTGTCTCATCCCTAACCATGGCGGGGAAGGTCTCCTGCTCGATGGAGGTGGGGCGCAGGTCGATGCGATCGAGGACGGAGGTGTTGAGGATGTAAATACCGGCGTTGATTCGGTTGCCGACGAACTCGACGGGCTTCTCGACGAACCGGTCGATGCGGGATTTGTGACCCGGTGCGTGCACGATAACACCATACTTGGATGGCTCCTCAACCTTTGTGACGACGATAGTACCCTCATCTCCGTGTCTCTTGTGGAATGCGGCCAGCTCCTTGAATGGGTACTCGCAGGTCACGTCGGAGTTGAGGACGAAAAAGGGGGAGTCGTCCTTTGTGAGGATGTCGGCGGCTAGTTTAAGAGGGCCGGCGGTACCCAGAGGCTCTGTCTCGACAGAGAAGGTGATGTTGATACCAAATCGCTTCGAGTACTACTCAGACAAAAAAATACAAAAGTTAGCAAGATTGCCTTGGACTAAGATTGGTCAATGGAAGCGGCGGAGTATAACTGACCTCTTTCAGGGCAGCCTCCATGATCTCTGGGCGGTAGTTGACAGCAAGGACGACGTCGGTGACGCCAGCGTCAGCAAGGGCCTCAATCTGGTGCTCAATCATGGGCTTGTTTGCGAACTCGACCAATGGCTTGGGCATGGTCAGGGTCTAGCGCGAATGATAGCCTGTTAGTCTCTTGTCCTTGTTTTGTGTTCTGCATATCGACGGTCGGGACGGGCCACACCATGTGGGCGGGGGAGAAGAGGGGAGGTTGCATGGTAGAGGTTGGAGGTCGGTGGGATCATACCAAAGGTCGGAGACGGGTGCCGAAGCCACCCACGAGAATAAGAGCTACAGTTGCGAAAAGCGCACGTCAGTCTCCAGGCTCTGAATCGCATAGATCATTACTGCCAGCTGGGATTTGCTGGAATGCTTACCCTTCATGATGGTTGGTGGAAAAGTGGTTGATGAAAGAGTGTCAGGAAGAGGAGGAGAACGAGCGTCGAGAAGGCGTGCGACGAGATCACAAGATGCGATGCGGTGCGGTGCTGTGCAGTGCGGTACAATCTAGATGCGCGCGTCGGGGTGTCTGGAGTACAGACAAAGCCTTTCGGAGGGATACAGCGAATGCAGTGGACTCGATAGTCACAATTGTGAATACTCCAGAAGAGAAAGAGGATTAGGTTTGTTGTCTTGTTTGGGTTCGTCTTGGGGTGGCGGTCGTCGTCGAAAAGTTGGTGGAGTCAAGGGAGGAAGGGACAGTTGTAAGTTGTAAGTGTTGGAATTGAGCTTTGGCCTCTTTTCGCGCTGCACCGGCACACTGGCACACTGGCGCAACGCTTGTCGTGCAATCTGTCACTAAGGTACCGGCCGACCTAGGCTGCCACGACCAGCCAGGTGTGCCCATTCAGGCCTGAGGTTCCTATATGGAGTTACATAGAGTAGGTGCAGCCGCCCTGCAGGAGCCCCCCAGTGCCCCCTTTGTAACCCCTGTCACTGAGACAACAGCCTTGGACCAGCCAATTGGGGGCCTAGTCTTAGCTTACCCAGGCTCTGCACGACGCCTGGCTTGCACCTGGTAATCTTATTGTGAGATTCGACATCCGATGCCGAAACTCCTCTTTCAATGCCCCGGACAAACAACCTCATTCTATAGCAAGTATAACCACACTTTGTATATCTTATACTTCTTCACCCAAGTCCGTTTTCCCTCCTTCCAAAGTTGTTTCGAGAGGACGGCCTAACGTTCTACACTGCACCATATGAGTGGAGTATCGTGGTTGCAACGTCGGGAAGACAACGGCATATGACCCGGGTGGGCCGCGTTTAAGAGACACTCAGGGCTGCTGGACACGGACCTGAAGATCGCAACATCTCAGCCCTGTTGACTCTGCTCATCGTCATCATCATCACCGTGGCCTCAGCCGGCATCAACCGACACCTGTGCAGCTTCGTATCAGACTTGTCTCAACTGGTCTCTATCATCCTCCAGGCTCAGAGGCTATCTCATGACCGGATGCAGCTTCCATTTCGCAGAGACACCCTGTGATACGAGGCTACACCATTATGCAACCATCTACCCAGCAATCGACTGACTAGTACAAGGGCAAGCGCTCAGTGGGACATAAGTACCATCGCCATCCATCATGCATCAACAAGTACTAGCACGCATCTGCACGTGAGCCTCTGACAGGCTGTGGCTGTGCAGTGGTATGAAGGGACGACGAGGATGGTCTCGGACCTACCTATTGCTCATCATATGACGAGGCCCCCTTTTTTCCAATCCTTCACTTCGTTCAATCACTGCCTGCTGCAAAGAAATAACACCGAGTTCTCGGGGGGCGAAAAGTGGGGCGGGAGGGGGAGCCGGAAATGCGCTCTATTTTAAGAAGTTCGGCATACCGTTCTGGATGCGGCTCGATCTTTTTTCGGTCCACGAAATCCGGATGGTCGAGTCCGTTCCCGGAACGGAGCGCCTCGGGACAACATTCTGAAGAATGGTCTTTCAGAGCCCCGCGGATATCATAGAGAAAAATCAATGGTCATTATCATTCAGCTCTAGAGCCATTCGTGGTCATCAGGTCATAACGCCGCATCTTTTGTCTTCTTCCAATCCTCGGATCTCTCTGCCGCCAGGATCGATCGCGCGACCACAAAACCACAACATGCCGCCCATTCCCAAAGCAGCTCAGCCCTTAGTATAACTTTGCGACGCCATATTGTTTGCAGGATGGAAGTGAACATTCGGAAACTCGACCACGCTTGCCAAAATGCAATGGGGAATAAAACTAACATATGAAAATGCCTCGAAACATCCCAGAAAAAGTAATAAAAGATTCAAAATACCTCTCATGGTCATAAATTTTCTCTCTCGTCTCTGTCTCTCTTTATTTCGCACAACACAGCCCTCGACGTAGAGAAGACTCCAAATCTAAGTTTCCTCTCCAAGTTTTTCCTCGCTACAATAACGGTATTTTCTTTGCCTTCCCTGTTTCCGAAATTTCAAGACATCCTTCCCTCCGTCTGGAATCTAGATTGGCGTCCAGGCCAGAGACATGACGAGCCGTCTCCTGGCTTGGGCCGTCTGCGCGAAGAAAAGAATCAAAGAATAGTTTGCACCCCAAATCTGGTACTGTGAAACCCAGATTGGTGGGGTTTCCGGTCGTCAATCATGTCTTAATGAGAGTAGAAGAAGCAAATAAGAGAGAAGGGAAAGAGGATCTTGAAGTGGAAAGTCAGAATGCCACGCCATGGTTGGCTAGTCTCGAATGTTCGAATATTCATCTTTTAAAGTCGTAAGTTCGTGTAGTCATGATGTAAGCCCGAGCCGTTTGATGCAGAGCTTCTGTGGAACGTCTTTCTTTTTGTGTTGGTGTTTCTTTGTCATGGTCGGGGTATGAGAGGGCCAGTCCAGGTGTCTGGGGAGGAGGACCTGGATGGGGACCCTGGATGGAAGAGATGTTGTGCTGTGAAGCCTTCGCCAAGTTTATATCGACAGGTTGAGAAAGTTTATCCCTATTGCTTGTTGCAGCTCGTTCGTTCTCGGTCCTTCGTTGGGTTGGTTGGTTGATGCTCCAATCGGCTTGAGCACTGCAACCGTGAGAGTGTCGTTGATCATCTTGTGCCACGTGTGCTGCGTCCAGTCTGACCCTGCCTTTGCAAGCAATATGGGTCCCTGCGGGGCCCACTCGCCACGCTGCTGTCAACGGCAAAGCTGGCGCTGACCGTGGCGGCCTCCTGGCCGGGGGCCCTGGCTCCCTTGGCCCCTTCACTCGTAGGAGGCAGTGGAGCTGCCGCTTGAATGGTGTCCAGATCGGCGGGTCCTCCCGTGGCCGTGACCATGACCATGCGGGTGCGACGAGTGGGAGTGCGAAGACACCGTGGATGGGTGGCGGCCGCCCTTCCTCTGCTTGCGATTGGCCTCGTCCGCTGGTAGACCCTGGACGATACCGTTGCGGGCCAGCATGCCGCCATTCACAGAGAAGTTCCTGCAGACCATGAAGGCGCGCATCGCCGCATTCTCGCGTGCCAGGTCATCCGATTCGTAGGTCAGGTCCGTCTGGTACTCACGCCCGTTCACCAGAACCAGGCAGGTGTACCCGCCGGGGTTCCGAAATACGTCGTACGTCGGCTCTTCCCATCCGCGGCGGTGGCAGAGGCCTGTGGAAACCTGCGTTAGCCAATGTATGCCTTTGGATACTGTAGGAACAATGTGCTGTCTGAGGGGGCTGCCCAATCGTTTCACTCCTGGCCCATGGGGCGTTGTTGCCTATCTGCACCTCTTCACGTCATGCCGCCTCGATCGCGTCCACCACTTCCACATTACATGCAGATGCTGGGGCGGATGATGCGAGGCGGGTGGATGATGCGAGGGAATCTGCATGACAACCCAACCATGCAAGACATTCAGCCCTACAACGGGGTATATCTGATTGTGTAGTAGCCGACAAGCCGGATCGACAGGTCCTCATGATTTTGGGGCTCGCGCCCCAGATCCCAGGCCAGGAATCTTCCAGCCATCTGTAGGAAGCAAATGGAAGTGGGAGCAGGAGTAAGGCGTTGGCGCACACACACGTTCCTAGCCTCGTGGTGCAGGGGTCTCTGATACCGAGATGGATGTCTCATGCTTCCCAAGATTTTTTATCCGCACACCCCCATCGGAATTGATCAGGAATGACGACGGGGAACAGTGCTTGTGATGTGCCATTGATTGCCCATAAGGTGTCAATTGGCTTCAATTCCAACTTACCATCGAGGTACTGCATATAGAATCCACTCATTATGGGTGAATAAGCCCAGATAGCTGGTATTGCAGGGTTGAAGTATTTCTCGTTGGCGAGTCTCGTCCGCAAGCCGGCAGGCTAAAAGTGGAACGGAGAAAACCAGTCCTCCCGGTACCCCGGCGAGGCGTTGCAATGTTGATACAGATGGACGGTAGTAGCCGCAAGAGAAAGGCGCCCCTTGATGCTGGATGGGCACGGTGATGTGTCCTGGGGTCTGTTGTCCGGGTGCTGATGCAAGCGAGCCCAACCTAGGGTCAGAATAGACGGGCTAAGCACGCCGAGGTAGTAGGTAAGGCAGTGATGCTGATACCGGATGGGGACTGTTGATGAGCTGGTCTGTGTCGTGTCCTACTCGGCATCTGGCTCCTTCGTGGCAGTTGTTGACAGAACAGGTCAAGATCAAGAAAAAGTGTCGAGGGTGAGGTGGTGTCGAAGTTAAGGCTGCTATGCCGCTACGTATTCCGGCCTTGAGGTGCAGGAGAGGATGAGCCAGAAACGGCGAGACATGTGTGTTTTATTGCAGAAATACAGATTGTAGTGCGGGGCTCCTTTGGATACTGATCCAGATCCATCTGGAGGCAGAAGTGACGGCGGGAAAAGAAGCTAGGATAGCATGGGGATTGAAGGCAAGGAAGGGGAAGGGTTCAACAGATGCAAGTCGAGCGATGCGGCTCTCAAAGTGTGACCCATCTTGATGTGTTGGCGTACGCCGTCGCCAGTTGATGTAAAGCGCTGGGGACCAAGTAGCTCCACCACGACACATGGGGGGTGGCCATCGCATGCAGTCGAGCAGAGAACTAGAGAGATTGAAAAGAACACTAGGGGTACAAGGAAAGCATCCGAACGCGGTAGAGGGTACAAGAGCATGTGGGAAGACCAAGGCAACGGGAGGGAAACTGGACTTGGGACAGGAGTCGGCCACAACCGTGGCGACGGGAAGACGTCCAGTCTGTCGGTTGATCTTCTGGGGTGGGGAGGGGGGGATACGTATCTCCTGGTAACTGACAGGGACAATCGGGACTCGAGGTGACCGCAACTCTCCTCAAGGACCGTAACCATGACCGTGGTCAGTCGGGCAGCACCTCAGGAATATGTGGCGCCGAGAGTACATGGACCATGACGGGCACAAGAGCAGTACCGACATCTCGAGAGCTTCTCGCTCCCTCGCTGTCCGATACGAGACCTAACGGGACAAGTCTCTGCTGGGTAGAGGCGCAGTGTGATGCACGACAGATGGGCAGGAATGAAGTGGCAAATGGTACAGTTTCGAATCGACCAATCTGCGAGTTCAGGCAACTGCAAGAAAACATGCAAACCGAGGGGTCTGCGAGGCGAAGAATGCGTAAGGGAAAGGACTCGACATGGCCCATATTCCGACCTGCCAGTTAGATTGGCTGCCGTGGGAGAGATCAATCCAAAGTAGGGAAGGGATATGCCTGGTTCTTGGCTCGTTGCGTCCTGCACGGGGGAGGAATACAACTTACATATGCCCGGGGTACGAAGATACGCGCCTCCACGCACGTAACATGATATCGTTCTGGAAGGATTCGTCCTGTACCTTGCTGATGGTAGACAATGCGGCGAGACGCCGGATCGGATTTGGTACGGGATCAAAGTCCCAACCAGGAGGTGAGGAGCCAGCAGTGTTAATTTGACATGGGGAAAGGTTTTAAACAAACCCATGGTATATACCTCACGAGCCGCTAATGCACTGCAGCTCATGTACATAGACAACTACCGCAATGAAAATCGTGTAGCATCGGCCCCATGTTCCATGTGGTACGTCTACATTCACCGTGCCAGGCCTGTGATTCAGACATTTCCTCTCACGTAACGTCCCGAGAGGTTATGTCCAAGTATTCCAAAGTAGCTCTCCCACCAGACGACGTGGAGCGCAGGTGTGATGTGATAGGGTTGACGAGGGCCCCGGAATCGGGGAGTGACAAGGAGGCTATGAACAGTCGACATGGACGAATCGAACCCAGGTACCCGGGAATAGGAGCCGAGGTTTCTGTGGGACCACATCGAAACAATTGCTAGTCGATAGCCACTATTGGGCGAGATGGTCGTCAGCGGTGACGGCAGAGCAAAAGTTCATCTCGACCGAGGATAATAGACGACGTCCTTGAGCCCGAGTCCGGAAGAAGGCTAGAAGGGGGCGTAAGCAGACGGTCTGCTGGCAAATCAAGAGTCTAAGCGCGATTTGGCCGGGGGTTCGTGACAGCGACGACATTGAACAGCCAGCGCTTGTTTGATGATCAGCCAGGTTCTTTGTGGTTCTCTGATAGCCAGCCTGCCAGCCTGCCAGCTTTGCCTGTCGCAACTGCCTTGCTCCATTGCCTGTTCTGGCGGGCTCAACGGGGCGGCTTTAGGAGCGCAGAACGGGGACGCGGAGGAGAAAGATAGAGTGCCCCTCATCCAGCCTGTCTGATTGAGGAGACATGGTCGTCGCAGCGGTCGACGGCTGTTGGAGATGACGAGTGGGTTAAGGTAACACGGCGCCAGAGCTAGACTGTCGTGGAGGAAGGTCGGTGAGGCAAAGAGAGGAAATTTGGCAATGCCAATATGCACGAACAGAAGCCGTACTGCGTAGTAGCTGGCAAACCCTTGCCCGGCCCTGCAGCCAGGGCCCGTTCTAACGCAGTCAAGCAAGTCCAAGGTCGGCTAAGACGTGTCATATGAATGAATGAGCGCTGTGGAAGAGAGCGAGAGAGAGAGGAGGCATTGAATCGCATAGCATGGCAGGCAGGCAGGCAGGCAGGCAGGTAGGCAGGCAGGCATACCCAGCAGTGCATGTCTGGCATGGCACTGGCACTGGCACTGGCAGGTCGCAGAGCTGCAGAGCTGCAGAGCTGCGATTGACCTCTTCCCCAAGGCTAGTACGCAGTAAGGCAGACGGAGAGAGACAGGCACTTGACGCTCATGCAAGGATGAGTTGGCAATGCGGCCTTTCAGATTAAAAATCAGCATGTACCTCTTTCCAATAAATGATGTACCCCTCGAACTCGATCTCAATGCTATCGCACTGCGTAGCCATCGGCGGCCAAGAAATACCGGACCCGCCACGGTACATGCTATTAGTGTAGGCATGTAGGCATGTAGTCTACTGTGAATAGTGGATAGTAGACATGTATTGTTGTGAAGTGTGGTGTACCATACGCCCTTCGCTGGGCCGCAAGATACTTGATATGCTCTGGAATTGTTGGTGGAACAGTGGGACACTGGGGACACTGGGGACGGTGGGACTGTGGGACCAGTGAGACGCAACAACGGTTGCAAGAGCCCCGGAGTCATGACAAGTCGATAGATCGGATTCGGATCCAGAAACCCAGATTCAACCGTGAACCTGTGGAGCGAGACGGCATAACTGCAAGTGACGAGCCGAACACTCGACGACCTGTGCGAGAGCGAGAGAGAAAGAAAGACGGGGCGAAGGATCAGGTACAGAAGGCTAGTGATGTTCTTGTTCAAGTTCAGTTGATTCTCAGCTGTGTAATCTGTACTGCAGCCCGGACCGGACTGCCCAACCGATCATAGATGCTCTGGCGCGGAAGACGAGTGCGTGATTTAGTTGCCACCTGCTTATCTGCTCCTTGCCTTCATGATTATGATTGTGATGGTGGTGGTGATGGTGGTGGTGATGATTATAATGGTGATGTTGAAGAACTCAAGGCCGGGAGAAAGAACCTTGTATACCTTGAGGATGTTCGATATTCCCGTGTACTTTCCAACCTTGGGAGTTTGGTCACTTGCTTAAGTAAGACCCGTGGACCTTGAAATTGCAAGCTATTGGCTACCTATGTACCTATAGGTACCTAGGTACATAGCACCTATCCTACTTACGTATGTACCGTAGTACTTACGTGCCTACATAGGTAGGTACCACGTACCTGATATGCTTGCCTACCTAGGAAGGTATGGCCAACTGGCCCACCAGACCCTTCCTCCTTCTTACATATGTATAGTCTGTGCGTTTCCCAGTCCGCATTTGGGTCAAGCCCAAACCTCGACCACATGCACCACCTGCACCAACCACCATCTTAAAATCCCACTGTGACTGTACATACTATATGTACCGTACCATACGTTATCTAGGTACGCATCTCATCTTCATGTTGTTGATGTTGATGATGATACCGACATACTGCAGCAAATCGCACCCTCACCTCCTCCCAACCTAAGTTTCACCCTCACGACGCGCGCGCTAATTTCAGGCCTTGGTGCGCGAGGGTAAGGCCAAAGACGAGGGTATGGACGAGAGCGACCTGAAGCTTGTGGCTCAAGGCTTGAGAAGTCAGCTTGGGGCTTGGGGCTTGAGGCCTGAGGCCTGAAGAGTGATGATGTTGGTGAGATGCGACATGCTGCTATCCGTTCTCTTGCGACCAAGACTCGACCCGATCAAACGTTGGACGGCAGAGAGAACCTACTCTTCTATCAAGAACACGGCCAGCATGCAACAAAAAAAGCAAAACACACGCTCCCGCCTCTAATGCTGGATCCCGTACCAGTCACATCTCGCAAAAGCCCGTGATAGACGAACTGGCCCCCTCGTTACTCTAGCCTGACACCCCCCTTCCTCTCCACCACTGTCCTGCGGTCCGAGTCCACGTCGAGGGCAGCAAGCTCAACGTAACGTCATACTGCGTGCTTCCTGATGGTTCGGGGTCAAGTGTGCACGGATGCTGATGACCATTGTGGGGAGGGGTGGGAAAGAAAGATAAACTTTTACTGGGATCACAGATATTCCAAGGCTGTGGTAACTCGTCTCACTTGCACATGGACATCTGCCAATCTCCGTTGACGGAGGACCTCTGCTCCAGAAATGGCCTGGAAGCTTTTGCTGAGCAAATCTTCCCGCCGTTGCAGTCGTTCTCGTGCGTGTGTGGATACTTGATCGGATGTGTCTCACCACACACACACACACAAGCATACACGCACACACGCACACATTGCCACGAGGCGTCGGACGACAAAAGATTGAAACATCCCATTGCACGACATAAATTTGGGCTGCTCTACAGCGCGTCGTCTCAGATGGATCTGAGTCAACGTTGGTCGACAGCAGAACTCCAGCCCTCTGAAAGCCCATCTGGTAGAGAGACAACCTCCGAACTCCTTTGCGGATTCTGGCTATCAGTCTCCCCCATCGCAATTCACTGATCATCTCTCACCATACTATGTACGTCCGAACACCGGTTCCCACCATCGGGAGCAGCCATTTACGTTAATCATCTGATATCTGACTGCATATCAACTAACGTACATGAGAAACCATGGACACGTCAACGGGAGGCCCGTTATCGAGGCCCGCGGCGTTGTACTGTACAGTGGCAACCCCTGTTGAGAGGTGACGACCCCTATAGGAGAAACACCCACGCATAAGAGATGTTCGTTTCCCAATATCTTGTCAGACAACATGCACGAGGACGAAAGGGTCAGTATCAGGGCTCCGCCTCTCCCCTCGACCGGGCTCTGGTTCGGGCAGGTCCCCCCTCAACATGTTCTCATCGTGCTTCTATGGTATGCAGCTTCCTCTCACAGGTACTGCAGTACTAAGCCCGAAGGCTCGCGTAGCCTTCCAGGCTTCAGGTCAGCGATATGGGAAGGCTGGCACAGCCTGGTGGTGGCGTAACTCCTCTCCTCAATGATATAGTCCATGCGATCACGTTGTACTGGCAGCGACTTTAGTGTGTCTCTTCAGGGCAGGATTGGCGACATTGACAGCTCCTAGTCTCAAAGTATCTCGCAGTCCGTCCACTGTGGCCGGGCGAGACCTTGACTCAGATTTCAAGCGCCCCCCCTTCCCCCTCCTCACTGTGTACAGGGACCTATCACCTTTAGGGGTGAAAAAGAGGAGCGCCGGGCCAATCTCGTGGCCCGGAGGAGACGCTCTGCTGAGCTGGCAAACGCTCGTCCACCATATATCGGTCATCTTACTTACATGCCCCTCGCAGGAACAAAGGTACTTCCAGTCTCGCCAGTCTCGAAACAGAGGAATTCATACATTGACAATGGTCTAGACTTGTACACATACCAGTGGCCCGATATAGTTCGTGCTTCGCTTCCGAGAGAGGCAGCTCGGACAGACCGCCGCGGTGACCGGCCGCTGTTCTCTCCTCCCTACATACATGCGGAGGTCGTCTCGCCATCCTTTGCCACGTGACATCTAAATCCGGGCATGCCGTATCTCTGACGAATATTGCCATGCGAAACGTCGGGGAAAGATTCTGGAACAAAGTTCATTTGCCCTACACGAGAAACATGTGCAATCAAGACCGCCAAGTGTGCCGTGTGTGCTTGTGTGTGTCTTACCGCCCCGAAACGATGAGGCTAGATGGGCAGGGAAGGTAAGAAGAACAAGAAACCGTGTCATATTCCCGTCTTCGTGTGTCTCAGCCCGCCCGCGGCCGCGGCCGCAGCCGCAGCACACGGAAGCGAGCAAAGCAATAGCAGTAGCCGCAGCAGAAGCAGCAGGAGGAGGGAGGTGGGGGGAGGGGGAGAGGGAAATTTCTAGAACCCCCGCTTCCTCTCAAAGTACGACTTGATGTCGGCCACGCACTCGACTGGGACTGCATAGACCGGGTGCAATGGCACGATGTAATTCTGCTCGTCGAGTATCTGCACCTCATCGAGATACGGTGAGACAGACCACGACGCGTGCGGGACAACAACGGCGGCGGGGTGCTGCTCTCCAGCCCCTGATGGCCCCGCTGCTGGTGCTGCTGGTGCCGCTTCTGCGGCCAGCTCGGGGGGAGGAGTGGAGGGGGAGGAGGAGGTGTCATAGACAAGCTCCCACTTGTGCTGTGCGGAGCTCAAGCCCGAAAGCACGTAACATGTGTGATATGCATCCGACGGACTAGACAGTCAGATGGGTCAGCGGGCTCCTTCTAAAATTACGTTCTTAATTCGTGCCCTTCTTGCTCCCCCCTCCTCTGTCTTCGGAAAACCTTGAAGAAGACGAGGAGTATCCACACGGGGTGATGGAGATGAGGAAAGGGAGGAAAGAGTGGACAATAGTGGCTGCCTACGTACCGACCGGGTTTGTCTCTCAGGCCACCGCGCTTGCTCGAATCCTGACAGCAGCACATGATGTAGCGGATCAGTCCCTCACGGCTGTACAGGCTCTTGCCGGAGCCGGGGAGCCTGCGTTTACGATCAGGTTGGGCCTCTGCTGGTGCTGCTGCTGCTGCTGCTGCTGCTGCTGCTTGTGGTACCGGTACGGCGCCTCGGCCTGCATCGAGAGCGGCCTCGATCAGCGGCCAGCAGCCGCCGACCCAGTGGCTGTAGCAGCCATCCACAAGCTTGTTAGTGCGGCCGGAGAACCCACCCTCGGGGGCATACTGGCGCGAGGACAGCCACGAGATAAGTCGTGGAACATCAAGGTATCTAGAGCAGCGCGAAGAGAGTGAGTGAGCGTCAGTCAGCATGCGTAGCTTCTTGTCATTACTTGACTGGCTAGGTGAGGAAGAAGGGGGTGGAGGGGACGGGACGATGGGATGCGCAGCCGGCGTGAAAGCAAAGCCCCTCTCCCCCAGGACACAGCTGACCTGGTGGCCTTGCTTCTGCTTCTCTGCTTCTGCTTTGCCTACTGTCTGCTTTTTCTTTTTTCCCGGCGAAGGGGGGGGGTCTTGCTTGCTTACCTCGGGAAGATGCGATCAGGCGAGTCGAGGATTGCGAGACAGCCTAGAGCACAGAACGCATATGCACCATGTGCCTCAGCGTCTGGATGGGCCGATATTCCTCCCTCAAAGGTTTGGCCTTGAAGGTCAGCGACGGGTCCACCAAAGCCATGCTCCCGATTCCTCTATCTTCGAATTTCTGAACCATGGGAGGATCAAGAGATGGAGGGCAACAGGGGAAGGGACAGACTTAGTGGTACATACATCTCTGGACGTATTCGGGGAGCTTCGTAAACAGCGTTGGACGATCGGGAGACCACGCGGGAGAATCGGGGGTCAGATCCAGTGGAATGTTCAGAAGGGAGATAATGACCGCGGCGCAATATGCACCTCTGCGATTCCAAATCTTTAGAAACAAATGATCCTTGCCAATTAAAGACACACGATGGGTAGCGGACGGGGAAGCGGTCCTCACCTTATGTCCACCTCGCCGCCGACGGCCATCTGAAAACCACCGGCAGGGTGCTTGAGCGAACAGAGCCACTTCCAGAGCGCCCGCCGGTCGACGATCTCGTACACCTCCTCGCCCCCAACGAGGGCCAGCGCCAGGACGACGGCGTAAGTGGTGGCCAGGTGCGACATCTGGCCGTTGCCGCCGCCGAAGCCACCGGTCTCGTTCTGCATGGAGCGCGCCGTCGCGATCAGGTTCCCCCGGTAGTCCGACACGTCCTCGCCCAGCAGGCGGAGCGCGTTCAGGCACCAGTAGAGGTACCACGGCCGGCTCGCGTCCGCGGCCACGAAGGGCGCCGGGAGCTTGCCCAGCTGCCTGCGTAGGAACCTGGCGTGCCTCTCCCGGTCCAGGTGGGGGATGCCGTGGGCGTTGGTCTCCTCGTCCTCCCCGCCCGACAGGAACGGGAGGCAGCGGTCCACCGTCTCGTCCTGCACCGTCGACGTCGTAGTCCGCAGGTCGTCCCTGACGGGCGGCTGGGAGGTGAAGAGGTCGGGGATCATGGTGGCGATCTGTACGTCGTCTGCTGATCTGTCGATGATCTCGTCCACTGTCGTCGTCGTCGTCGTCGTCGTCGTCGTCGTCGTCGTTGTCGTCGTGTCTGCTGCTATGTCGTGGTCCGTGTCGCGCTGGTCGGCCTTTGCCTGTAGGACGGAAGCAACAACAGCTCTGCCTGGGAATATCACCCTGTTTCGAGTGCCTGGCCTCTTTGTTCGGGCTCTCATGTCATGAGGTAAGGTGGCGCGGGGGGCTGATGAGATGAGATGGGTCCGCTTGAGGACGAGCTTGTTCGCAACCGTTCGGTCCCTTTCGTGCTGCCGCCTAACTGTGGTATTGTCCTCGTAGAACAATACGAACCAAACCGAACCACCACACTCTATGTCGCTTTTGGCTCAGTATTTCCTGATCGGCTTGCTTGGATCATGTGTGTCCTTTGTGTCCTCTTTGGAATTGTTCTGTTTCCGTTTGTTGGTGGGTGGCTATTGGTTGGTTTAGGCCTTGATTGGCGATGGTTGATTGAATCAGGATTTGGTGCTTCATCCTGGTGGGTTGAGTCTTTCTGACTACTGACTCTCTAAAACAGGTGAATAGTAGGCACCTCTCAGTGCAGACAGAGCTTTGATTAGAAGAAGTCTAGAGCTACATCTTATCTGTCTCTCACGCACTTCAGAAATAACAAATAAGAAGAAACAAAACATCGACTACTTCGAGATGGATTGGAGGGCATAGTCACCGTAGCTGCTTCATATATCTTCCGTCCTCGATCCAATACATACATTGTCCCCTGGCTAGATTATGCTACTGACTGAAGACTGGGGAGAATGAGGCGTCCTGGCGTCACGTCACGTAACGTTCGGTCGGAGCCCTGGGGCACTTACAACTCACTCACGCACTCACTCACGCTTCTCAGTCTGTCGCTCCAGGGCTCTCATGACCCTGTAACATGTTACTTTGCACCCAACTCGCCAACTCACCAAATCAACTCGCCCAACCTCCGACCTCTTCTCGTATGTTGGATGCAAAACGGCCTGACAAGCCAATCCCCCCTTCGCAATCCTAGACGTGGCTTGAAAGATGCGGATGCGCAACCTCACGATGCATCGACGCCTTTATGGGAACATGTGTCGCTGTCGCACTTTTGACCCTTGCTTGATGATTGATGATTGAGCCTGTCGGGCAAGCATATCGCATCCTCCCGGGACGGGACCTGCAGCCAACTGCCAAAAGTACCACATCGGTCTGCTGAGCCATCTTCAAAAGGCACACTCGATACGTATGTACGATACACCTAAATCGGAGGAGCTGGCTGGTTACCCAGCCAAGATCTCCCAGGAGGAGGCTCGGCCCAACGACTACCGTGGTAACAACGCACCAAGGGACCACCTTAGGCTACCGAAAGGAAGGAATCGGGATCATCCGGTGGTCTTATTCCGGTGCGTGCGTGCGTGCAGTTCCAGTCATGCCAGTCCACCATGAGATGAATGCACCAGTCATCCATCCATCGTCAACGTCTTTTGGCTGGCGAGTAGATCGGACCCCCTTCTGCCCCTCTATGACAGCAATTGCTAGGCAGGATACGTGCTCTCTCCCCATGATGACATTCCGGCAGTTCCAGTACATTATGTAGATCAACAGACCTACGTACGGCCTCTTCACTCCTTGCACTCGTCACAAAACACCGCAAGGTCCCTCAGTTCTCCGGGTCCCGGGGGTGGCCCGAGTCCGATGATCAGAGGGCAGATCGGTCCCCCAAAAAGGTGGGGACGCGGTAAAACCGGGGCGCCGAAGGGTCGACCTGTTGTTACCTGTCTGTTCTCCATAGGGATCGGCAGGGATCCCGGGCCTCCGTCCCAGGAAAAACCCTATTCGGGAATCGCCGCGGGCTTGGGATCCGGCTCCTCAAAAGGGGGCCCCGATAACGATACTGATGATCAGGGACCTACGTTGGAGAGTCCTCGAGACCGAGTCGCCGTCAAGGGCATCGAGGTCGAGGCCGACGTTTCGAGAGAGCGCAGACAGCCAGCTGCAGAGAAAAGAGTCTCAGAGGGGAACGCATTCAATGCTTGCTGCCGCTGTCGGCGGCTACACTGCAGCGACTGTCATTTGAGGTCATGCAAATCATCAGGATCAGCTTTGTGAATGGCATGGCATGTCTTTCCTTCTTTTGCATCAAAGCGAAACACACAAGCGCGCCTTGACATATGGACCCAAAACATTGAAACTTCCCTGACGCATGGAATGGAACGGTTGTCTTCTCTACATCCTTCGACGGCAGCTGATCAGCGTATCCCTAGCGACGGGCCCTCTCGAGCACGCTCCCTACCTAGGTACTTTGGTCACTGTGGTGTGAGTTTTGACAGCCACTAGATGCTGTCTCACACGTGGCTGCCCCTTCACCGCCCTTAGTTCTATCTATGGAAGTCTTTGGGACTATAGTGTAGGTGATGTTTGCTTTTGCCGGCCTGGACCTAGTGCTCTCAGTCGCGATGGCCTGCCAGCCCAGGAGGTTTCATATCGGACCAAGGCAGAGGTGATGACTTATTGAAAGGCGAGACAGCAATGAGCCCTAGAGCCCTAGGAACGAGACGCGAGAAAGGATCTGAGGTCACGCAAGGAGCGACTTGGCGGCGGCCAGCGTATCGCTGAACTGAACTGCTGAATTGCTGGAACACTGGACTCTCCTCTTCAGGCATTGAGGCCCAGAGGTGTGTAGCGAGGACGGCCCGGGTCCAGTATTCATGCCTTATACCTTAGCTGCACGGTATTGGGGGGAAGGCAGGGTCACACAGTATCGCCACAGTCAGACGCCGCCGTTGAGACAGACTGATGACAGACAAGACACCATGTAGTCCCACGATATCTACCCAGGTACGGTAGTATAGTCTCAACGCCAGGGCTGTCCCCGTTGGGCCGAACCGGGTCGTCATCTGTCTGGGACTATTCTCAACTTTCAGTCCCGCTTCGGCACGAAGGGATCGTCCATGATGTCCACCTCGGGTTTATGTGAGGGGGAGGGGCAGGAGGGTAGGGTCCCGCGATGGTGGATGCTCAGACCAGTCGATTCAGTTTTCTCTTGATCTCTCTCTTTAGCTTCTGCAGTCTCTTCACCTCTCTCAGGCCAGCGGATGAGACGTGCGCGCGGGAAGCGAGGGGCGCAGGCTCACAAGCAGAACAAGGCACGGCAGGGTAGCGACTCCAAGACTCGAGTCGCGACATGCCAGCCTGCACAGCACATACATGCATATGTACATGTGAGATTGTCGTCTGGATTTACAGTACTGTCTCCTCATTATGATCCATCATCACATCAGGAGGCCTATCGGGATTTGGGGACCCCTTGGATTTGCGTTTGCCTGAGCCAAGGCCAACCAGGACGTGGCGATGTTTGGTCTCGCCATGGTGGGGTTGTCGACCTCGGGACTTGCTCTCTCTATACCATGATATGTAGGTACTCTGGGACCAGATTGAGAGGACCATTGTTTGGGGTTTCAGGCAGTGGATAACCGGCGGTCAGGTTCCAGCGATGCCCTTCTAGATAGATTCTAGTGTCCAGCGGACAAAAGAAACGAAAGGCCCGGTGCTCAGTAACACGGCGTCGACTACGCGGCAAGACGGCTCGATCTCATCTCCCAAGGAGGGACGAAACGCGCATTTCTTTCCTGGTCGTCGTCGCCACGAACAGGGGTCATACGACGCGAGGATGGGCAGGAGTGGATGGTTGGATGGATGCCTCTTCATGCACAGCCAACTATCGCGACCCCACCCGGGATATATGGGGCATGGATGGAGCGAGAAATTGATCTTGAGCCTCATGCGATGGGCAGTCTCTGATCAAGGGCATCCTTCCATCCAAGAATCTGTGCTTGGCTCCTCCAGGAAGTCGTCTGCTGCGCGGCGCCAATTGCAACTCTGGGTCCCCTCTCTCTCCCCCCTCGGGGACAGAAGAGAAAGAAGCAAAACAAAAACATAGTCACGACATCACCACGTTCTATATGTCTCACTCGTGTTCTGCTCATCTTTCTCGCTAAGGTTCATCATCTGACCTGCTGACCTGATCCATGGATGATACCTACAGCTCCAGGGAAACAGACGTGCCGTACTTGAGCATGTACTTGAGTACACTGCCGTACACATCCGAGCCGCAGTGTACCTACACTCCTGGGCACCTACTCGTAGGTAGGGTTCAGGAAGCAGGGGCCCTCTTTAAACTTAAACGACGTGGGTCAGGGTTGTTTGGTCTCTGCGGGTTTTGGAACGAGACGCAAGAACGCCAACGCAACGGCACGGTGATTGCGCACGGTCCAGATGTCCCTGACTACCTGGGTAGGTATGATTCTGGTAGACCTAGCACACCCAGGTACCTGGCTGCCTACTGTACGCTAGTACGAGAAAGCGTGGGGAAGAAAACGGTGGCTGACAAGCGTTCCAGGGGTGGTGAGAGACCGGCTGACCGGGGGGATGAAGAGGCTTGGAAGGCTGGCCAGGCTGGAAGGAAGGGAGACAGGGGAGAGCAGACTGGCAGGCTGGCAGGAAGGTCCCGTGTCGGCGTGGCCAACGAGTGGAAGCCACGCAGCACAGGTGCTAGTACACTCTAGGCTACGCTTGCCATACAGTAGTATGTACCTACACTACCTACCTAGGTACCATCAGGCTACTGTGTGTACCTCTGGCCAGTGGCATCACAGAGCAACAAGGCATGGCGTCGTCGTCGACATGCAGCTAATCTGCAAATGGCAACGATACGATGGGCCGAGTCCGCACTTGCCCTGCCCTGCATCCGGGAGAAGCCATATCCACTGGCCGTCACTATACTTGCTCTCTCACTGTGTCGGTACATTGCTCGCTGACCTGGTGTGGGGTTATGGACGGGGGAATATCTTTCCCTCCTGCCCTATCAGGTGCCTTCCTTCGATGCCCGCTGGTGGCCAGATTCGGCAAGGACGAGTATCCATCGGTCGAGCACGAGCTTCCTTGCCTCGATCTGGCTGGTCTGGCTGGTCTGGCTGGTTGCTGGGTTCCGCGGCTCCGTTGTTGAAGAAAGGCGCGCGCGCAACCATGAGCCTCACAAAGACCCCCCCCCCTTCATGATCATCCCCGTGTTAATGGGCCCCACTATGATTGTCGACCAACAACTGGCATCCGGGTCAGCATGGATGGGGGGATATCAGTGGACAATTGCCACTCCATCTGACACCCCACCTAAAGTGGTCCTGATATTACAGGGATTTGGTGGTCAAAGCGCCTAGATATAGCTATAAAAAAGGTATAATAGATATACAATAATAAGGAACCGGTTCCGAACTACTATTAAATGAGTTTGAAGAATATATACTAATTGATAGAATAATCATAATAACGATTATAATATAGTAGAAAAATATAATTATAACTATCTTTATTGAAATTTGCTTTTACTATTTATTTTAGTATACTAAAATCACCTCTTAAGCTAATATAAACTCTATTTTCCTCCTAGTTAAAATTTCGTAACTTATATCCTTCAATAACTACTATTAAGATAGCTCTAACTAAGGGTATTAATAAGCTAATATATAATATAAGTATAAACTAAGTTTAGAACTAATAAGAAGATAGTTAAGACTAATATCAAATTTATTATAGGTAGCTTATAATATATACTTAAACCTTAATATGCGCCTTAATAGATATATTCCCTTTAACCTTTAGCCTATAGTTATAGTAAGTAATATATATTATATAACCCGTTTCGGAACCTATTCCTAATTAGTTTAGGACCCTAAGGATACTTAGGCCTATAATCATTAAATCAATCCTACTTATATAGCTAACTATTACTTTAGCGAGACCCTTTACTATTATAAGAATCCTATTAAGAACTACTAGTATATTGAGGAGGTGAGATTTCGAAAAGCCTTCCTAAACCCTTTAGAAGTAGTTTCTAACTAGTTCTAAAGAAGCATATATTAGCCTCTTCTCTCAAGAAGCATATCCTTAACTAGTATAAGGTCGAGTAGTATAAGGATCTAACCGATGATTCTTCGATAGATAAGGGTAGAAAACGAAGCAAGGCCGAGCTCGAGGATACTATTAGTATATCTTTCTAAACTATCTTCAAATAGGTTCCTAACTAGTTCTAGACTTCTATAAGTCTATTATAAATACTTACTATAAGATATAACCTAGTATATAGAAGAGTAAGAGAAATATACCTTTTCCTAACCTCTTCTAAGCTAGTTTCTAACCGGTTCTAGTAGTCGATATTAATAATATCGACTATACTATTATAAAGAATACCTATATAGAGAAGGAGGCATTTGAGTTAGCTTAGAAGAAGGAGTAGGAGAAGCGTGAGAAGGAGGCAGCTAAGGAGTAGGCTTATACCGAGGCTATAGCTAACCTTAGTAGAATTATAGACTAGGGTAAGTATCTCTTCTAAAATATCTCGGTACTAGTTCTTAACCGGTTCTATACTAGATATTATAGTTTACCTTATATACTACGATCAAGAGCTAGCCTACTAGCCTATAAAGCGGGTTAAGAATAATAACTTTAACGGTATCAATTAGGTAATAAATTATCTCTAAGCTTATTCCGAACTAGTTCCTAACTAAAGCGATTCTAGATCTATATAATTAAGGCCTATAAGAAGGCTATTAGATATAATAAGACTACTACTAAGGTTATATACCTAGCTTATAAGGATAAGAAGAGAAGTAAGTTAGTAGTTCTCAATAGCTTTATAACTAGTTCCTAACTAGTTCTATAGAGACTTATAATATAGAGGACTATAAATATACGATATAGTAGATATTCGGTGACCTTAAGGTTACTATAGCTATATTTACCTAGTATATAAGCAATATAGGATATATCTACCCTAGTAATATCTTCTGAGATAGGAACGGTCTCTAAACTAGTTCTAAACTAGTTCTATACCCTAGTTTTGCTTATTGCCCTTATTTCGGATAATACCTATAGGGTATATTGCGTTATAGATTGCATTGCATTTATAAAGGGATATAGCTCCTAACTCTTTCTTAGCTAGTTCCGAACTAGTTCTAGATTATAGAAAATAAATTTTATTGATAATTAAGTTTATTCTTTATGAAATATAAAGGTAAAGGTAATAAGGGTAATTTTATTAAGGTAATTATAATAATATAAATAATTATTTAAATAACTATATTAATAACTATTTTAATAGCTATTTTAATAGCTACTTTAATAGCTACTTTAATAATTACCTTAATAAATACCTTAATAACTACTTTAATAACTACCTTAATAACTACTTTAATAACTACTTTAATATAGTAAATCTAATATTATATTAAAATCTAGTATAAGTTTACTTATATAAAGTTATTATATAGTAGATAGCTACTTTAATAGCTATATTAATAACTACTATAATAATTACTTTAATAACTACTTTAATAACTACTTTAATAACTACTTTAATATAGTAAATCTTACTTTATATTATAATCTAGAATAGATTTACTTATATAAGGAAGTTATATAGTATATAGCTACTTTAATAGCTACTTTAATAACTACTTTAATAT